>WNWK01054915.1:0-11412 GCA_009830355.1 Cherax destructor
AAAAATAAACTTACATAAAAGGGCGGTTTTGGGGACCATCGTAACTCGAGGTACCACTGTACTCATACTGTAAACTACTTTGAAAAATGCTCAATGTTATTTTCCTTAAGATAATCTCAATTTTATATTACCATCCTCCTAAACACTTGTTACAATTTAATGTCATCATATTGTCATTTTAACAGTATAATATCATCATATTGTACTGTAATTTGAAATGAAATATATAACTAGAATAAACTCAATCAATTTCTCTAGTATTATGTACATAGTCTATAAGTTATTAGATTAAGTTGCCCCTAATGCCATGGCATGCCAGTGACTCTCCTTGCATTTAAGTTTTATGATTGTAACTACCAATATCTATGTATACTTGCAAAGAAATAAAATTTACTTTACTTTACTTACTTTACTTTACTTTAATGGCTTAATTGCTACACTCCTAATGGTACACTCTCAATGGTACACTCTCAATGGTACACTCTCAATGGTACACTCTCAATGGTACACTCTCAATGGTACACTCTCAATAGTACACTCTTAACACTTAAACTGTCCACACGTAGATATACATTCACCTGGGTACTCCTCCGAATATTTTGAAAAAAAAAAAAATCGTTTTTTTTTTAAATGAAGAGCGCATTTTTAGAAAATATTTTAGAGCCAGTACTTACCGAGATATAAGCCCGCGAAGTTGGTGCTAAATGATGTGGTGTCGGCAACATGGAGCACTGCCGCTTGCAGAAACAACAAACATTTATCGTTTTTTTTCATTTTTTTCCATTTTCTGTTGTTTTCATGCTATGATAATAATATTTTGATGCAGATCTTTTGATTTCATTGCCAATTCTTGTTTAGACACAAATGTTTGGTACTGCATTAGTAATCATACTGTCACTAACACACATGTTCACACTGATAAATGAATCTGTACACCTGGTTCAATCACTTACTATTGTTTACATATATATACAAGGTATTTACAGGTCCCATTTATGTTTCTAGAAGTCCACCACTGTATGATACTCTAAGAAGCATGGATTCATACAGAGTGCCACTCCACATTGCTGACACATGTATCGTGTGTCTTTTCGCACTTGGGGTCGCTGTTTACTGTAAGCACACACAACACACTTTTTCTGAGAGTACTTCTTCTTTGGAGTAGATGGTAATGGTATCAGGCAGTGACAGTTAGAGATTATTCGGATGGGCACTTCCCCTTCTGGTTGTGGAGTGACAGGTCGCTGTTGTGGGGTGACAGGTCGCTGTTGTGGGGTGACAGGTCGCTGTGGAGTGGCAGGTATAGGTGTGGTACCATACTTTCTCGCTATCTGCTTGATGACATTTAGGGTGAATTCCGCATATCGTTGTCGCTTCCCAGTCTTTATTTCGTACATGTTGAAGGCATTGAGCATTGCAATGTCAACAAGGTGGAAAAACACTTTTATATACCACTTGCGACTCCTACACACACAGTCAACAAAGCCTATCATCATGTCACACTTGTCGACTAGTCGCATATTGTGTGTATAGTCGATGAAAACAGCTGGCTTTTCAATACGTTCATTGTTGAGCCTGCTCAGTCTGTCTGTCTGTACCATCTCGTTTCTGTGGATGGTTGACAGCAATGTCACGTCCCGTTTGTCATGCCATGACAGTGCCATGATGTCATTGGCATGAAATGCCTGAACTACACTTCCTCCAGTGAACTTTGGCATGTGTTTTCTATTTCTTCTCACTGTTCCACATATATCAGTATTGTTCACACGTAGGAAATCAGCGAGCATAGGGCTTGTGTACCAGTTGTCTGTGAACAATGTATGGCCCTTGCCAAGGTATGGCTGCATCATCTTGTGAACAACATCACCAGAAATGCCCAACATGCGCCTGGTATCATCGAGTGTATTTTTTCCTGTGTAGATAATGACATCCAACACAATACCAGTCTCACAGTCACACATAACAAACAGTTGCTTGGTATATATTGTTTGAATGACAGTCGTCCCTTGAACAGAACCAAGGACTCATCAACAACAATGTTCTTGAATGGATAAAAGTAGGCACTGATTTTTTGCTTGAGATACATAAACAATTCCTGGATTTTGTAGAGGAGGTCATTTCGGTTTGGTGTATTCCTGTTAGAGAAGTGCAACATTCTTAGCAACAGAATGAATCTGTTGCAGGGAAGGAGGTCACGGAAGACTGGAGTGCTAATTAAGTGGTCTGTGGACCAGTAGTTTGCTATATTGTTCTTATATGTATGTGGCATAAGCTTGACAGTGCCAAGGAATAAATACATTTCAGCCACAGTTGTATCTTTCCACCTGCGCAGCCATGACGATTCTGTAACATCTACATGGTCCTTTGTATACTGGTAGTACAGGTTGGTCTGGGTAACAATCAGTTTCATTATCAGCTCATCAAAGTATAGTTGAAAATAGTCTAACTCTGTAGACTCATTTGTGATGGGACAGTGTGGCATGATGCCACTTCCACTGCCATCAAAATTGAAAGGATGTGGCACGAATGGTGTATGTTCAGTCCAATTCCATTCACGATCAGATGGTGCAGGGTGGGCCTGTGGCATGGGAAGTGGGGGAGCAGGAGGAGGGACGGGAGTGGGACCAGCACATGGTTGAGAGGGTGCCGCGTGGTCCTTTGTCTGTCCGCACACCGCGCCATGTGGTCCAGGCATCGTGCCACCCACCACTTCTTCCTCCATCCCAGCATACTCTCCTTCATTATCACTATCACTGTCAGTGGCAGGGGTTTTGGAACGTGACCTGCTAAGACCCTTGCCTCTGACTGCATATGGCACACTGCCTGAACGTAAGTTATGACGCCCAAAAGTACGTTTCACTGGGGAATAATGATAATCACTGTCACTCGACGAATCGTCTATGGGCATAAAATTAATTTCATCATCGTCACTTATATCACCTTCACTATCATCACCATAACACATGGAAAATGATAATTTCCTCTTGCGGAGTTGCCTTTGGGTAGCAACACTAGCAACCCCAGAGGTGCTGGGCTGAGGGTCTGTGGCCACACTGGCCACACCAGATGTGCTGGGCTGAGGGTCTAGTATGGCCACACTTTCCACACTGGCCACACTGGTCACCCCAGAGGTGATGGGCTGAGGGTCATCTGGGTTCTCATCAATAGATTCACTAATTCCTTGATTATTAGTGGCTATATCACTGTCTAATTCACTAAACTCGCATTCTGTTTCACTTTACGGGAATAGTAGAGTGTTAATACGACGAGGCATGAGTGAATCACGGGGGTTTGCCATGATGTTGAGCCAAGATGGAGCTGAAACTAACTGGGGCTACCATGCGGTACCCTGGCGTCCCCAATTTTTTTCATACTGCGCACACTGAGTGCGCAGACCCATTCTCTTATGTCTAGGCGACTCAGGCCTATCGTGCTAAATTTGAATGAATGAAAAATCAAACGTAGATCTACGTTCGGGGCAGTACGCACGTGAACATATATCTACATGTGGACAGTTTAAGGGTTAATGGTACACTCATAATGCTACACCTAGTTTGTGTTTATGTATGATTTCCTGCTTTAATTCCATGGAAATCATCCTCATTTTCTTCTCAGCACTGTCCTTTGCACTTGCTTTCTTAAGATCCATAGTTAGAAAGAAGAAATTTCGCAAAATAACTGCAAGAAACGTAATGAAAACATGAAAAATCCCATCCCTCCCTGAGTGGTGATGTTTTGATACACACTGCCATCTTGTGGTGGCGATCTGAAACTCACTTATAGTATTATTATTATTATTATAATTACGTATTATTTTTTAGTACATAAGTATAGTGGACCCCCGGTTTACGATGGTCTCCAGACTCGCACTTTTATGTAAGTATATTTTTGTGAGTGCTTTTGTAAGTGTAGTTTTGGGGGTCTAAAAGGACTAATCTAATTTACATTATTCCCTATGGGAATAAATTCATTCGGTAATTGCACTTGAACAGCATTCTTGAACTAAAAAATGACGTAAACTGGGGGTCCACTGTATTCTTATAATAATAATTATTCTTATAATAATAATTATTATATTATACATATCATTATTATTATTATTATTAGTAGTAGTAGTAGTACGTATGTATTCTTATAATAATACTCTTGCTTACCATTTGGAATTTTTATTCACACAAAAAATAGAAGATTTACTGTTATGCATTATTGTAATAATTGTAAAAATAATGTCAAGGTACTTTTCATTTTGAAAGCAATCAAAATCATATCTATGTCTGTAATATATCTTCCATTCTATCAATTGAAACCAAAAAAATGAGAATACAACCATAAAAACCATACAAAAATATACCGCTAAGGCAAGTGAACTCAGTTATTTAGTCAGATTTCTTTCAATTTTGGTGTACATTAAGAAACATATTTCCATCATACATTGCCCAAGTTTCAATAAGATAGTCCAACAAACAAATGAGATCCAATTCCTCCCTTGAGGCCCGCTCGCATCTGGAAATTTCGCTCCCCTATGGAAGCAAAAAATTGACCGATCGACTGATCGCATCTGGAAACACTCGCACGTGGATGCGCTCTTTAGTAGAGGTTCCACTGTATATTTAATGTAGAAAACAAAATTATTTTAATACTTTTGGGTGTCTGGAACAGAATAATTGAATTTCCATTATTTCTTATGGGGAAAATAGATTTGGAGTTAGTAACATTCGGTGTTAGTAAAGCTCTCTGGAACGGATTAATTACGAACTCCGGGGTCCACTATAAGTATAGTGGACCCCCGGTTTACGATGGTCTCCAGACTCGCACTTTTATGTAAGTATATTTTTGTGAGTGCTTTTGTAAGTGTAGTTTTGGGGGTCTAAAAGGACTAATCTAATTTACATTATTCCCTATGGGAATAAATTCATTCGGTAATTGCACTTGAACAGCATTCTTGAACTAAAAAATGACGTAAACTGGGGGTCCACTGTATTCTTATAATAATAATTATTCTTATAATAATAATTATTATATTATACATATCATTATTATTATTATTAGTAGTAGTAGTAGTAGTACGTATGTATTCTTATAATAATACTCTTGCTTACCATTTGGAATTTTTATTCACACAAAAAATAGAAGATTTACTGTTATGCATTATTGTAATAATTGTAAAAATAATGTCAAGGTACTTTTCATTTTGAAAGCAATCAAAATCATATCTATGTCTGTAATATATCTTCCATTCTATCAATTGAAACCAAAAAAATGAGAATACAACCATAAAAACCATACAAAAATATACCGCTAAGGCAAGTGAACTCAGTTATTTAGTCAGATTTCTTTCAATTTTGGTGTACATTAAGAAACATATTTCCATCATACATTGCCCAAGTTTCAATAAGATAGTCCAACAAACAAATGAGATCCAATTCCTCCCTTGAGGCCCGCTCGCATCTGGAAACACTCGCACGTGGATGCGCTCTTTAGTAGAGGTTCCACTGTATATTTAATGTAGAAAACAAAATTATTTTAATACTTTTGGGTGTCTGGAACAGAATAATTGAATTTCCATTATTTCTTATGGGGAAAATAGATTTGGAGTTAGTAACATTCGGTGTTAGTAAAGCTCTCTGGAACGGATTAATTACGAACTCCGGGGTCCACTATATTCAGTAAGGAGACGATTAAGTGAAAAATTTTATAATCTTGGAAGAAATTAATATTCATATAATGAAAATGTATTACACACATAGAAGTGTTATTGAATTAATTGAGATGAATCGGGACAAAAAAGTTTTTGAGAGGAAGCTGGAATATGGCATAATGGAAGAATAGACTAGAATTTGTGGGCATTTAATTCAGTGTAATAAGAGCTGATAGAGAAGATATCGGCCGTGTGTTTTAACTACGGGATAAACGAAGAGACAGTGATTCTGGAAAGGTCTAGATCTGTGAAACAACTGTCAGGTTAACCCTTTCAGGGTCCAAGGGGGGTCTCCAAAACTCGTTCTCAGGGTCCATTAAAAAAAAAAAAATTCTTATGAAATGATAGAGAATCTTTTTCCGATCATAACGCCACAGAAATTATGAAATTTGATCGAAAACTAATAGAATTATGCTTTCGCGAAGTTATCGGTATGGATGACATTTACGCATCGGCGATTTTGCCCAATTTGAGCCTTATTTTCGGCAAATCCCAATGTTTCAGTCTACTAAAATTATAGCTATTTTGCTAGAACTCCATTTCTTCTATCGATTGAGAACAAGAAACCGCCTATTTACCAATTACAACTACCCAAAATAGTGGTCAGAAAATGGCAATTTGGCCAATTTTACACAAATTTCAAACGATGCCAATTTCAAAATAGGGTCCAGAATAAACAAGGCAGACATTCCTGACACTAAAATAACATCTTCTCTGTTCATTAGTCACGTCTCCAGGCCCCTCTTACATTACTTTTGCTTATCATTTTGAATTTTTATTCTCACAAAAAAATAGAAGATTTACTGTTATGTATACAACTGCATCATTGTAAAAATGGTATAAACAATATCAGAGCACTTGTGCATGAATATTAGACTCGCTAGTTGATGTGTATTGGACGCATGGTGTGATTTGGTTACTCCTGAACATCGTCAAAAATCGAACATTTTCACTACTTTGAGCTCAATTTCAAGGTACTTGTCATTGTCAAAATCATCTCTATTTCTGTAATATATCTTCCATTCTATCAAATGAGACCAAGAAAACGAGAATACATCAATAAATACCATACGAAAATAGACTGCAAAGTCGCTGTTTTAAACCAAAAATACGGTCAGTTTTTTTTCCTCATTATGCACTGTGTGGTGCAGGAATTTTTTTATACTGCGCACACTGACCACACAGACCCATTCTATCACATCTAGGCCTAACAGCCTGTTTCTGCTTGATTTGAGGGCGCTAGAATTTAGGCGTACTAGTACGTCAATAACCCCAGGGCGTAAGCCATACTAGTACGTCAATAACCCTGAAAGGGTTAATGATGATGATGAAGATAATACTGGACACAATGATTGGACATGCTGAACACCTCGTGAATTGAAATAAGTTATGTTCACCTCCTCAAATGTGGTATAAAACCAGAGAACAGGTAAGGCATCTATTGGCCAATATTAGGTTCTGTCCTGTTAGGGAGGTGTTAGGATATTATTATGGGGCTATAGGACCCAACATGTATTTATGTAACTAAGTAGTAGTTACTCACTGTGGATTACCTAATTATATTAAACTGCTGGGGGCACAACTGCTTTAATTAATTCTGTCATAAGGGCAGATCACTCATATGGAGAAAAAAGACAGTTGGGTCAAGCCGTTTTTCAATATAAATAGGTTGTACTATACACACACAATTAAAATAAGTAGATTATAAAGTTTGTATTTCTTTTTTTAAAAGTAAAATAATGTGTAGTACTGGGAAAAACAACATTATTGTAGTAGCTAAAAGAATTGGGCATGTCAACATTCTTTTGTTTGTTGTTGCTGTGTAAATGGGGAGGCTAGCTCTCTCTTTTGTGGTGGTGGTGCCAACATGGCAAGACCTCCTCCACTCTTACTTCTGGGCAAGATGTGAGTGCCCCAGAGGGAAGATTTGTACTTGAATATGATGTAACCATTACACCCAGAGTGACTAAAGTGTGTCAAAACACTGTAGCCAGGAGGGAAGGAGTACTAATTGTTTCAGATAGACCATGTGACTGTACTGGCTGGGCGACTAAGGGTGTGCATCCTTTTGTTATGAATAGGAAAATGTTTAACTTGTATATTCTGTAAATACCTATCTAGGATATATTCATTTGCAGTGTTACAAATGAATATAATCTCTTGTGCACGAGTTTCTCGAAGATTTTGGATAGCAGCACTAAGTCTGATATTGGCCTATAGTTGTTTACATCTGTCGGGTCACCACCTTTGTGTATTGGTGTAATGTATATAATGTATATTTATGTATAAGCTTCTCCTCACTTAACGACGGAGTTCCATTCCTAAGACCATGTCATTAAACGAATTGCTAAGGAGGAGCATACTATAATAGTACAGTGGACCCCGGTGTTCGCCCTGCTCAAAACACTCCTTTATGTAAGTGTATTTTTTTAAATGCTTTTATAAGTGTAGTTTTGGGGTCTAAAAGGACTAGTCTACTTTACATTATTTCTTAAGGGAATAAATTGATTGGTAATGGCACTTGAACAGCATTATGTTACGAAAATGGACGAACACCGGGGTCCACTGTAGTAAGTTTGTGTCAACCATCTTTGACATTGTTTTAATGTTACCTTTTCACCATTTATAACATTTCTGGTATATTTTTAAATGTTTATACAGTAGTATACTGTATATTGAAATAAACAGGATAGAGGAATTAGGCTCTAATATACATTATTTAGGTATGAATACTTGTGCAAGAAAGGTATACAATAACCGACAAGATGAAAGTTAAGACACATGTGCAACATCTGGTTATCTTTATTGTAGACGTTTCACCATCCAGTGGCTTTATTAATACAGATTCTAGGACATAACTTCAAGACAGTAGAGTTATAGTATACAAAGATGAGGTCAGTCCTCAGCCTGGAGCTGGTGTGAAGAGCAAGGTGGAGATCTGGGCACAGACAAGGAGGTTGGCGCTTATAGGCTTTCAGGAAGAGGATGGTGCAGACGAGTGCATAGTCACTGGGGAATCCCGCCACCAGTGACTATGCCCTCGTCTGCTACCCGTCCCTATCTTCCTGACGCTCTATGTATAAGTGCCAGCTCTTGTCTGTACTCCAGAATTCCACAACTATGGTGCTCTTCACACCAACTCCAAGGCTGAGGGACTGATTACCTCATCTTTTGCTGCAATTCATCACCACTATGTAAGGCTTATCTTTCAGTGGCCTTTATACCCCTAATGTTATGGGGCTATATGACCCAACAAGTATTGATGTATTTAAGTAACAGTTACTTTGAAATACCTAATTATAGTGAATTAATCAAAATTCGTTTTATAATGTCCAAGGGGCAGGTCACTCTTAAGACTTAAGAAGAAGCTGAGTCAAGCCTGATTTTCCCCCAAATAATAGGTTATATAGTATACACACACATACACACATTTAAATAAGTACAGTGGACCCCGGCAACGAAAAACATTCCAGAAGCCTGCTCAAGTGCCATTACCGAACGAATTTACTTCCTTAAGAAATAATGTCATCGTAGGTTAGTCTATTTCAGAGCCCCAAAAATACACTTCCACAAGCACTTACAATATTATACTTCCAAAAGTTGTACGTTTTTCCCCGGGGGGGTTTTGTTAAGTGGGGTCCACTGTAGTTATAAAGTTGTATTTCTTTTTGTAAAAGTAAAAGGTGTATGAAAAAAACAAATTATTGTGGGTGCATGTGGAGGGGAAGGCGACAGTCTGTTTTTCTTTTTTTTGGGGTTTGGGAGTGGGAGGAGCTTAGCTAAGCACCCCCCTTTTGTTCTCACTCTTCAAGATGGTAGAACTGGTGGTTCTTTTTTTATATCTTTCTGGGCAGAATGTGTGTGCCAGAGGTAAGAGTTATATTTTAAAGTGATTTTAACCATCATACCCTGTGATTTACAGTGTGTCAAAACACTGGGTGTTTAGGTCATGTTGAGGAAAAGGGTAATAATTGTGGCAAGTGGACCATGGGGGTCAGGACCGCTGGGAGTTTGTTTATGCTAAGAAAAAGAGAATTCCTAACCTGAAAATTTCCCTGTATATATCTATGGGAATATATCCCCTATTTTTGTAATAGTGGTTTAAAGAACATATTGAGAGGACGGGGTAAACGTTTTTTAGACAGTTCAGCTAATCATGAATATAAATATTACCCTAGACTATAAGACCTTTAACTTAACTACCCACACTAGAAATGTAGTAGAACCATAACATCAAAGTAAAGGAAAACAACATAACACCCAACAACAAACAACACAATCCCCAGTCCTCACATTCGTAATGACATATTTTATTCATTCTAGAGATATATTATGTTTCTATGTTTTAAATTATTGTTTATTATGTCGTATTAGATGAATTGTGACAGATAAATAAGCCGTAGAGTTGATATTAGTGTCATTTTGAAGGACTATCTTGTCCTGTCCCCAAACACACACCCTTGTAGCCGGCCAACCCCAAAAATACGCCAGAAACAGAACTCTCTGGAACACTTTTAAGCGACAGAGGTCCAGTGACTTTCAAGCTGATCCTAGTGGCATTAAAAAAAAAAGAAGGGAAGTAACCCCGAAAAGGACTTTACCTTTAAGTCTTTATGGAAGGGCCCCCTTTCCCAAAAAAAGCAATCCCTTTCCCTCCTCTTCCCCCCTCCCATCTTCCACACATCAACAACTTTTCCAAAAAGGTAAGTGCCATGTTATTATTGTTTTATTCTTCATATCTCATTGGTTTCTGTGTAATTAAATGTATATTTAATATACAAAAATATTTTATTTTTAATACGTTTGGGTGTCTGGAACGGATTAATTGAATTTCCATTATTTCTTATGAGGGGAAAAAGGATTCTGAAATCGTAATATTCGGTTTCAGTCCCTCTCTGGAACAGATTAATTACAAAAACCGGGGCTCCACAGTGGACCCCGGTAAGAGCAAACTTCATTCCAGAAACCTGCTCAAGTGACATTACGAACAATTTTCTCCCCTTTAAAAAATAATGTCAAGTAGGTTAGTCCATTTCAGACACCCCAAAAATACACTTACAAAAGCACTAAATTATACTTACATAAATGTACGATTTCCCAAAGGGGTTCATAACTCACGGGGCCACTGTATATTACAGTGGGCCCCCCGGGTTTAAAAACCGGAAAAAGGAATTTTAAATAATTTTTTTTTCTTGTGGAAGTGTATTTTGGGGGGGAAATAGACTAACCACGGAATTTTTTCCTTAAATAAATTCGGTAATGGCACTTGAGCAGACTTCAGGGGAAATTTTTTGAAACTGGGGGCCATTATTTATTTATGTATTATTATATTATTATTATATTTATTTTATTATTACATTATATTATTTTTTTTATATTTTATTATTATTATTATATTATATTATTATTATTATATTATATTATTATTATTATATTATATTATTATTATTATATTATATTATTATTATTATATTATATTTTATTATTATTAATTTAGGGGAAATGGGGCACAGATACAATTCCCAGACATGAGCTGAACCCCCTTGGGGAAAATTCCATCCTAAATTTCATTCGATCCCGAAGCAAAACGACGAGCGAAAATTCAATAGTGGGGATTAAAATGAGGGTTTCCCCCCCTTTTTAAAATAATTTTTTTTTTAGTAATCATGTTTGTAAAAAAGTAAATAACAATTGGGGTACATGCCAAAAAACCC
>WNWK01054916.1:0-11411 GCA_009830355.1 Cherax destructor
ACAAACTCAATTCCTGGTCAGAAAAATGGCAGATGCAGTTCAATGTAGATAAATGCAAAGTTCTAAAGCTCGAAGTGTCCATAACCCAAGCACTTATAAGTTAAATAACGTAGAACTTAGCTATACAGATTGCGAGAAGGACTTGGGGGTGATGGTAAGCAGCAACCTTAAACCAAGACAGCAATGCCTAAGCGTACGTAATAAGGCAAATAGATTACTGGGATTTATATCAGAAGTGTTAGCAACAGAAGTCCAGACGTTATATTACAGCTTTATACATCATTAGTAAGGCCTCACCTAGATTACGCAGCTCAGTTCTGGTCTCCATATTACAGAATGGACATAAATTCGTTAGAAAACATTCAGCGTAGAATGACTAAATTAATACATAGCATTAGAAATCTTCCTTACGAAGAAAGATTGAAGACCCTTAAATTACATTCACTTGTAAGACGTAGAATGAGGGAGACATGATCGAGGTATACAAGTGGAAAATGGGTATTAACAAGGGGATATAAATAAGGTCTTGAGGGTATCTCTCCAGAGAGAACCCGCAATAATGAATTCAAGTTAGATAAGTTTAGATTTAGAAAGGATATAGGAAAGTATTGGTTTGGAAATAGGGTAGTTGATGAATGGAACAGTCTGCCTAGTAGGGTTATTGAAGCAAGGACCTTGGGTAGTTTTAAATTTAGGTTGGATAAATTCATGAGTGAAAGGGGTTGGATTTGAGTGGGAATTGCACATGAGTAAATAAAATTATCAAAGCTTATTTTTGGGTAGCATTGAAAATTAGGTTGAACAAATATTCTGTTGGTGGGATGGAATGTGAAGGACCTGCCTAGAATGGGCCAACAGGCCTGCTGCAGTGTTCCTCCTTTCTTATGTTCTTATGTTCTTATTACAGCTTTATACATCATTAGTAGGCCTCACCTAGATTACGCAGCTCAGTTCTGGTTCCATATAAGAACATAGAACATAAGAAAGGAGGAACACTGCAGCAGGCCTGTTGGCCATTCTGGCAGGTCTTCATTCATCCACTAACAGTATTTGTTCAACCTAATTTTCAATGCTACAGAAATAAGAACATAAGAACATAAGAAACATAAGAAAGGAGGAGCACTGCAGCGGCCTGTTTACCCATACTAGGCAGGTCCTTCACAATCCGTCCCACTAACAGAATATTTGCGTAGAATGACTAAATTAATACATAGCATTAGAAATCTTCCTTACGAAGAAAGATTGAAGACCCTAAAATTACATTAACTTGTAAGACGTAGAATGAGGAGACATGATCGAGGTATACAAGTGGAAAATGGGTATTAACAAAGGGGATATAAATAAGGTCTTGAGGATATCTCTCAAGAGAACCCGCAATAATGGATTCAAGTTAGATAAGTTTAGATTTAGAAAGGATATAGGAAAGTATTGGTTTGGAAATAGGGTAGTTGATGAGTGGAACAGTCTGCCTAGTAGGGTTATTGAAGCTAGGACCTTGGGTAGTTTCAAATTTAGGTTGGATAAATTCATGAATGAGAGGGGTTGGATTTGAGTGGGACTCGCGCATGAGTGGGTAGAATTGTCAAAGCTTATTTCTTGGGTAGCATTGAAAATTGGGTTGAGCAAATATTCTGTTAGTGGGACGGATTGTGAAGGACCTGCTAGTATGGGCCAACAGGCCTGCTGCAATGTTCCTCCTTTCTTATGTTCTTATGTTGGGTAGCATTGAAAATTAGGTTGAACAAATATTCTGTTAGGGGATGTAATGTGAAGGACCTGCCTAGAATGGGCCAACAGGCCTGCTGCAGTGTTCCTCCTTTCTTATGTTCTTATGTTCTTAGAGAGAACCCGCAATAATGGATTCAAGTTAGATAAGTTTAGATTTAGAAAGGATATAGGAAAGTATTGGTTTGGAAATAGGGTAGTTGATGAGTGGAACAGTCTGCCTAGTAGTGTTATTGAAGCTAGGACCTTGGGTAGTTTCAAATTTAGGTTGGATAAATTCATGAGTGAGAGGTTGGATTTGAGTGGGACTCGCGCATGAGTGGGTAGAATTGTCAAAGCTTATTTCTTGGGTAGCATTGAAAATTGGGTTGAGCAAATATTCTGTTAGTGGGACGGATTGTGAAGGACCTGCCTAGTATGGGCCAACAGGCCTGCTGCAATGTTCCTCCTTTCTTATGTTCTTATGTTGGGTAGCATTGAAAATTAGGTTGAACAAATATTCTGTTAGGGGGATGTAATGTGAAGGACCTGCCTAGAATGGGCCAACAGGCCTGCTGCAGTGTTCCTCCTTTCTTATGTTCTTATGTTCTTAAGAGAGAACCCGCAATAATGGATTCAAGTTAGATAAGTTTAGATTTAGAAAGGATATAGGAAAGTATTGGTTTGGAAATAGGGTAGTTGATGAGTGGAACAGTCTGCCTAGTAGTGTTATTGAAGCTAGGACCTTGGGTAGTTTCAAATTTAGGTTGGATAAATTCATGAGTGAGAGGGGTTGGATTTGAGTGGGACTCGCACATGAGTAAATAGAATTATCAAAGCTTATTTCTTGGGTAGCATTGAAAATTGGGTTGAGCAAATATTCTTGTTAGTGGGACGGATTGTGAAGGATCTGCCTAGTATGGGCTAACAGGCCTGCTGCAGTGTTCCTCTTTTCTTATGTTCTTAAGGTCTTGAGTATATCTATCCAAGAGAGAACCCGCAATAATGGATTCAAATTATATTTAGAAAGGATATAGGAAAGTATTGGTTTAGAAAGTATGGCTGTTAATGAGTGGAACAGTCTGCCTAGTAGGGTTGGAAATAAATGGTATAAAATACCGACACAATGGAAAAATAAACACATAAGCAGTATAATGTGATCCTTTATTGACAACGTTTCGCCCACGCAGTGCTTTATCGAGTCACATACAGATCTGTATGTGACTCGATAAAGACTGCGTGGGCACGTTGTCAATAAAGGATCACATTATACTGCTTATGTGTTTATTTCGCCTAGTAGGGTTATTGAAGCTAGGACCTTGGGTAGTTTTAAATTAAGGGTGGGAACCCTGTCATATGTGGTATTTTGCCAAGGAGAGGAGTTGGAAATGAATGGCTGTCCAGGGCAATTGGTGTCAATTGCTGGCTGGACAAATACTGTAAGGAAAATTCAGTAACATTCATTGACAACTGGGACCTCTTCTATGGCAGAAATGACATGTATGCCAGGGATGGGGTTCACTTATCCAGGTCTGGGGTGGGGGCACTGGCAACTGCAGTGGAGGGAGCTGTTAGGGCTTTAAACTAGAAATAGTTAGTGGTATGGGTTTTGGGGGGAAAACAGAGAAGTCCCAGTGTAGTAATATTATAAGTTGTAGGAGAACTAGTAATAGGCAGAATAAGGTGGATAGTGGAAAGCTAGTGACACTAGATGACAAGGACAGTAATAGGTATAGTGGAAAAACAGAGATGAGCAGGAAGGGTAAAGAGAAAGGAGGGTCTCTAAATATATATTACACCAATAGTCGTAGTGCTAGGAATAAGATGGACGAGTTGAGATTAGTTGCAAGTACGGGTAATATTGATGTTTTTGCAATAACTGAGACATGGTTTAATATGAAAAATCAGGACTTGCCTGCCGAATGTCACATTCAGGGTTTTAAATTGTTCCAAGTAGACAGAAGTATCGGAAAGGGGGTGGGTGGCACTCTATGTCCGTGATCATTTAAATTGTTGCATAAAAACGGGTATAAAGTCTGAATTAACACATACAGAGTCTGTCTGGATAGAATTTTCAGAGGGTGTGAAAAATTGATTTTAGGCGTGATTTACCGTCCTCCAAACTTAGATAGGGAACAAGGAAGACTACTTTGGGAGGAAATTGTTAAGGCCACAAGACACGATAACGTAGTAATTCTAGGGACTTTAACTTTAGTCAGATTGATTGGAATTTCATGACAGGGAATTTAGAATCTAACGACTTTTTAGAAGTAGTTCAGGATTGCTTTTGAAGCAGTTTGTAACAGAACCTACAAGGGAAATAACCTACTTGACTTGGTTCTGGCAAGCAAGAAACCCTTGTTAATAATTTAGAAATTACAGAGGAACTCGGCTCAAGCGACCACAAGTCAATTTCCTTTAGCATTGAATGGATATATGATAGTAGGGATAATTCAGTAATGGTCCCAGATTTTCGCTTAGCAGATTATAATGGACTTAGAGAACACTTATCAACTGTGGACTGGGGTGAAGAAGAGAGTATCAATATGACAGTTTTCTTAACACTATACAGGCTGCCCAAAGAACATTTATCCCGTATAAAGAAATTAGATCAAGTAGAAATGACCCAAAATGGATGAATAATAGGCTCAAATATCTTTTAGGGCAGAAGAAAGGAATTTATAGGCGCATAAAAAGAGGTGAGGTCATCTTATAAATCAGTATACTGACATTAAGAGGGACGTTAAAAGGGAATAAGAAAACTAAACGGGACTATGAAATTAAAGTTGCTAGGGATTCAAAAACTAACCCAAAAGTTTTTCCAGGTTTATAGAACAAAAGTTAGGGATAAAATAGGTCCCCTTAAAAATAACTTTGGGCATCTTACTGACAAGGAGAATGATATGTGCTCTATTTTTAATAATTATTTTCTCTCGGTTTCACACAGGAAGACATTAATAATATCCCAGTAATTAATTTTTACAGAGGCCCAGAAGAAGATAAATTATGTAATATCACAGTCACTAGCGAAATGATTATGAAACAGCTGGACCGACTGAAACAAAATAAATCGCCGGGTCCTGATGAGCTTTTGCAAGGGTTCTTAAGGAATGCAAAATGGAACTCTGTGAACCAATATCTAACATTTTTAATTTATCTCTTCAAACAGGTGTAGTGTCTGATATGTGGAAGATGGCTAATGTAATTCCTATTTATAAAGCAGGGGACAAGTCACTACCGTCAAACTACCGCCCAATAAGCCTGACCTCAATTGTAGGCAAATTACTAGAGTCAATTATAGCTGATATTATTAGAAGCCATCTAGATAACCATAATTTGATTAAAGATACCCAGCATGGATTCACGAGGGCCGTTCCTGCCTATCTAATTTATTAACCTTCTTCAGTAAAGCTTTTGAGGCTGTTGATCACGATAAAGAATTCGATATTGTTTATTTAGACTTTAGTAAGGCTTTTGATAGAGTACCGCACCAGAGACTGTTAAAGAAAGTGGCAGCTCATGGCATTGGGGAAAAGTGCTGTCATGGATCGAGTCATGGCTCACCAATAGGAAGCAGAGAGTGTGCATAAATGGGGTTAAATCCGAATGGGGACTTGTAACAAGTGGTGTTCCACAGGGATCAGTCTTAGGCCCATTGTTATTTATAATATATATCAATGACCTTGATGAGGAATTACTAGTGATATGAGCAAATTCGCCGACGACACGAAGATAGGTAGGATAATTGATTCAAACATAGATGTCATAGAACTTCAGGAAGATTTAGACAAACTCAATTCGTGGTCAGAAAAGTGGCAGATGCAGTTCAATGTAGATAAATGCAAGGTTCTGAAGCTCGGGAGTGTCCATAACCCAAGCACTTATAAGTTAAATAACGTAGAACTTAGCCATACAGATTGCGAGAAGGACTTGGGGGTGATGGTAAGCAGCAACCTTAAACCAAGACAGCAATGCCTAAGCGTACGTAATAAGGCAAATAGATTACTGGGATTTATATCAAAAGTGTTAGCAACAGAAGTCCAGAGGTTATATTACAGCTTTATACATCATTAGTAAGGCCTCACCTAGATTACGCAGCTCAGTTCTGGTCTCCATATTACAGAATGGACATAAATTCGTTAGAAAACATTCAGCGTAGAATGACTAAATTAATACATAGCATTAGAAATCTTCCTTACGAAGAAAGATTGAAGACCCTAAAATTACATTCACTTGTAAGACGTAGAATGAGGGAGACATGATCGAGGTATACAAGTGGAAAATGGAGTATTAACAAAGGGGATATAAATAAGGTCTTGAGGATTTTCTCCAAGAGAGAACCCGCAATAATGGATTCAAGTTAGATAAGTTTAGATTTAAAAAGGATATAGGAAAGTATTGGTTTGGAAATAGGGTAGTTGATGAGTGGAACAGTCTCCCTAGTAGGGTTATTGAACTAGGACCTTGGGTAGTTTCAAATTTGGTTGGATAAATTCATGAGTGATAGGGGTTGGATTTGAGTGGGACTCGCGCATGAGTGGGTAGAATTGTCAAAGCTTATTTCTTGGGTAGCATTGAAAATTGGGTTGAGCAAATATTCTGTTAGTGGGACGGATTGTGAAGGACCTGCCTAGTATGGGCCAACAGGCCTGCTGCAGTGTTCCTCCTTTCTTATGTTCTTATGTTCTTATAAATTCATGAGTGAGAGGGGTTGGATTTGAGTGGGACTTGCACATGAGTAGCATTGAAAATTGGGTTGAGCAAATATTCTGTTAGTGGGAAGGATTGTGAAGGACTTGCCTAGTATGGGCCAACAGGCCAGCTGCAGTGTTCCTCCTTTATCATGTTCTTATGTTACCATAACCCCCAAATCCTTTTCGCATTCTGTACGGCTGAGTTCAACATTATTAAGCTGGTAGGTGCTAGGGTTATGAACATTCCCGAGCTTCAGAACTTTGCATTTATCTACATTGAACTGCATCTGCCACTTTGACCAGGAATTGAGTTTGTCTAAATCCTCCTGAAGTTCCGTGACATCTACGTCTGAATCGATTATCCTACCTATCTTCGTGTCATCGACGAATTTGCTCCTATCACTAGTAATTCCCTCATCAAGGTCATTTATATATATAAATAACAACGGACCCAACACCGATCCCTGTGGAACGCCACTTGTTACAGATCCCCACTCAGATTTAACCCCATTTATGCACACCCTCTGCTTCCTATTGGTGAGCCATGACTCGATCCATGACAACACTTTCCCCAATGCCACGAGCAGCCACTTTCTTTAACAGTCTCTGATGTGGTACTCTATCAAAAGTCTTAATAAAATCCCAATAAGCAATATCGAATTCTTTATCATGATCAACGGCCTCAAAAGCCTTACTGAAAAAAAGTTAATAAATTAGTTAGGCAAGACCGGCCCCTGGTGAATCCATGTTGAGTATCACTAATCAAATCATACCTATCGATATGGCTTCTTATATTATCAGCTATAATTGACTAGTAATTTGTCTACAATTTAGGTTAGACTTATTGGGCGGTAATTTGATGGTAACGACTTGTCCCCTGCTTTAAAAATAGGAATTACATTAGCCATCTTCCACGTATCAGACACTACACCTGTTTGAAGAGATAATGTGGGGAATTAAGAGATTACCTGTCTGTGCTTCACCGCTACTTACGACAAATAATCTTCCGGGGAGATGACCGCCAATATAATTTTACCGCGGTTATCCCCGTTAGGCGTGTGAGAAAACTAGTCACCCTGATCGCTGAAATGACTCCCTTCGATATTTTCACACCTCTGAACCCACTTCTGCTCTAGACCAGTTTAATAAGAATGGGTAACATCAATAGTTACGATATTGTTAATTTTAGTGGACTGTATAGGTTAATATTGGACTGATTGAGGAGAAGGAGGAGAGAGTACAATAAATTAATATTCACTCACCCCTTATTCGTGTCCCTGATGTTCATTGGAGATCGTCGACATAACCACAGCACATATATTCATTATAACATCCTAATCGGCCGACTACAGATAGTTACAACGGTAATACTTAGCTGTGGGTGAGGGAGTCGCTTCCGTTGTTGGTGTTCCCCTCGCGTCGATCTCTTTAGGTCCTGCCCTGTAGAAATTGTTTCCCGGCAAGACGGTGATGTTGTGGTGGTCCCGATGAGTCAAGAGAAAGTTGATTCCCTTGAGCTCTCTACAGTCCTCGAGACCGGACTGTTAAATCACCATGTGGTTGATCAGGAAGTAGCGATTCGTATCCTCTCACTATTTCCCTTTCTTACAGTTTATTCACATAAATTTAACCACTATACACACTATGGTTTAATGTCCCACTAGTTTATACACTTTCATCGTCTCTATACCGAAATTCAGAGTCGATGAGTAGAGATGAAACGATCATCTCCTTCATACCCAACATGGCGGTCCCGGATGGCACCTCTTCACTTGATGCCACCCGATCCACCTCTTTCCCTTTCAATGATTTATACCTCTGATTCACTGGACTTAACGTCCCACAATTTACCCTCTTTAGAAGTTAATCCATTAATAATTGTGTACGATGAACACTGATCAAACCGACGCACATTTCCTCCATCGAAAAACCGTAATGGTCACTAACATATTATCACTCTATTATTGCAGTTTCTTGGACTTAATGTCCCACATTATTTACGACGAACATTCACAACACTATTGTGAAGTGAGACCATTAACTGCGATTTGGTCGCCAGAACTCCATTTCACTCACGACCTCCGGAGCCGATGATATCCACACGAGACTGACCCAACTTGAACCCAGCTCAGCCTACCCATGTGCTGACCCCCCTGTTTTGACCCCCCTGGGTCTAACTACGCATGCGTCAAGACTTGTGTGTTGGTTCGTTCTTCATTCCTACGTATTATGTGTACCAACAGTCACACATTAAGAATATTCACATTGGAAAGGTTATCGAGTATAACCTTATCAGGACCGGGCAATTTATTTTGCTTCAAACGGTCTATCTGTTTGATAACCATTTCGCTAGTGACTGTGATACTACATAATTTATCTTCAGGCCCACAAAAAAAAACTAATTATTGGGATATTATTAGTGTCTTCCTGAATGAAAACCGAGAGAAAATAATTATTAAAAATAGAGCACATTTCATTCTCTTTGTCAGTAAGATACCCATAATTATTTTTAAGGGGACCTATCTTATCTCTAACTTTTGTTCTATACACCTGGAAAAAACTTTTGGGTTAGTTTTCGAATCCCTAGCAACTTTAATTTCGTAGTCCCGTTTAGCTATTCTTATCCCCTTTTTAACGTCCCTCGTAATGTCAGTATACTGATTTATAAGATGACCCTCACCTCTTTTTATGCGCCTATAAATTCCTTTCTTCTGCCCTAAAAGATATTTTAGCCTATTATTCATCCATTTTGGGTCATTTCTATTTGATCTAATTTCTTTATATGGGATAAATGTTCTTTGGGCAGCATGTATAGTGTTCAGAAAACTGTCATATTGATAGCTCTCTTCATTACCCCAGTCCACAGCGAAAATCTGGGACCGTTACTGAATTATCCCAAGTTCCTCTGTAATTTCTAAATTATTAACAAGGGTTTTCTTGTTTGCCAGAACCAAGTCAAGCAGGTTATTTCCCCTTGTAGGTTCTGTTACAAACTGCTTCAAAAAACAATCTTGAACTACTACTAAGAAGTTGTTAGATTCTAAATTCCCAGTCAAGAAATTCCAATCAATCTGACTAAAGTTGAAGTCTCCTAGAATAACTACGTTATCGTGCATTGTGGCCTTAACAATTTCCTCCCATAGTAGTCTCCCTTGGTCCCTATCTTAGTTTGGGGACGGTATATCACACCTAAAATCAATTTTCATGCCCCTCTGAAAATTCTATCAGACAGACTCTGTATGTGTTATTTCAGACTTTATTCCTGTTTTTATGCAACAGTTCAAGCGATCTCGGCACTACAGATTGTATCCACCCCCTTCCCGAAACTTCTGTCTACTGGGAACAATTTAAAACCCTGTATATGATATTCAGCAGGCATGTCCCTATTTTTTCGTATTGAACGAATAAGAAAAGCTTTATAAAACTGGGATGTTTGAATGTGCGTGGATGTAGTGCGGATAATAAGAAAGAGATGATTGCTGATGTTATGAATGAAAAAGTTGGATGTCCTGGCCTAAGCAAACAAAGCTGAGGGGTAAAGGCGAGTTTCAGTGGGGAGAAATAAATGGGATTAGTCAGGAGTATCTGAGAGAGTTAGAGCTAAGGAAGGGGTAGCAATAATGTTGAAGGACCAGTTATGGAAGGAAGAGGGAATATAAATTGTAAATTCAAGGATTATGTGGATTAAAATAAGGGTCGGATGCGAAAAGTGGGTTATAATAAGCGTGTATGCACCTGGAGAAGAGAGGAGTGTAGAGGGAGAGAGAGAGAGAGATTTTGGGAGATGTTAAGCGAATGTATAGGAACCTTTGAACCAAGTGAGAGAATTGTAGTAGGGACCTAAATGCTAAAGTAGGAGAAACATGTAGAGAGGGTGGTAGGTAAGTTTGGGGTGCCAGTGAAATGAAAATGGGAGCCCTTTGATTGAACTTTGTATAGAAAGGGTTTAGTTATAGGTAATACATATTTTAAGAAAAGAGGATAAATAAGTATACAAGATATGATGTAGGGCGTAATGACAGTAGTTTGTTGGACTATGTATTGGTAGATAAAAGACTGTTGAGTAGACTTCAGGATGTACATGTTTATAGAGGGGCCACAGATACATCAGATCCTTTTAGAGCTAAAGTGGGAGTAAAGGGGATGGGGTACAAGGAAAAAGAACGGAGAGAGGGAAGGTTTTAAAACTAAAAGAGGAGGCAGTTAGGGTAAGATATAAACAACAGGAGGAAGATGGGCGTGAGTGAGGCAATGGGGTCGAAGATGTATGGGAGGTTGAAATGAGGTTAGAGTGTTCAGCAAAGTTTGTGGTTACAGGAAAGTAGGTGCGGGAGGAAGAAGACCATGATGTAAAGAGAGAAAGGGAAAAAAGAGAAGAGAGGTTTTGAATGAAGTGACAAGGAGGAAGAGAAAAGAAAAAGAGGGTTTAAAAGAGTGGTCAACAATGTAAAAGAGGCAAATGAAAGAATGGGTGAATTTATAAAAATTTTCTTGAAAATAAGAAAAAATTTTGATGAGATTAATAAGTTGAGGGCAGGGAACAAATGGTTTGCAGAAAAATAGGAGAGTTATTAAATGGAGGTTAGAGGACGGGGATGGAGGGATATTTTGAGGAGTTGTTAAATGTTGATGAAACGGGAAGTGGATTTTGTATAGGGCAGGAGAATAATCTTGTAGGAGGGGGAAAGAGTTTAAGTTGGGAAGTTCTGGAGTGGGAGAATGAAAGGGGGTAAGGCAGCTGGGATTGTGGGATAAAAGAAATGTTAAAAGCAGGCGGAGATATAGTTTTGGAGTGGTTGGTGCTATTATTTAATACATGTATGGAAGAGTGTAAGGACCTAGGGACTGGAGAGACGTGTATTGTTCCTTTGTATAAAGGCAAGGGTACAAAAAAGAAGGAAAAATTATAGGGGAATAAGTCTGTTGAGTATACCAGGAAAGTGTATGGTAGACTTTTATTGAAAGAATTAAAGTAAGACGGAGAGCAGAATAGCAGATGAACAAGGTGGCTTT
>WNWK01054917.1:0-11411 GCA_009830355.1 Cherax destructor
GACTCATCTTCCACTAATGAGTTTCTCCACTGGTGACTCATCTTGCAGTAGTGGGTTTCTCCATTGGTGACTCATCTTGTACTAGTGAGTTTGTCCACTGGTGACTCATCTTCCACTAGTGAGTTTCTCCACTGGTGACTCATCTTGCACTAGTGGGTTTCTCCACTGGTGACTCATCTTCCAATAGTGAGTTCCACCACTGGTGACTCGTCTTCCACTAATGAGTTTCACCACTGGTGACTCATCATCCACTAGTGAGTTTCTCCACTGGTGAGTCATCTTCCACTAGTGAGTTTCACCACTGGTGACTCATCTTCCACTAGTGAGTTCCACCACTGGTGAGTCATCTTCCACTAATGAGTTCCATCACTGGTGACTCATCTTCCACTAGTGAGTTCCACCACTGGTGAGTCATCTTCCACTAATGAGTTCCATCACTGGTGACTCATCTTCCAATAGTGAGTTCCACCACTGGTGACTCGTCTTCCACTAGTGAGTTTCTCCACTGGTGACTCATCTTCCACTAGTGAGTTTCACCACTGGTGACTCATCTTCCACTAGTGAGTTTCACCACTGGTGACTCATCTTCCACTATTGAGTTTCTCCACTGGTGACTCGTCTTCCACTAGTGAGTTTCACTACTGGTGACTCGTCTTCCACTAGTGAGTTTCTCCACTGGTGACTCATCTGTCAGCAGTATATAAGACTCATCATCTTCAATTTGCTGCACTTTTATCAAGATTGATGGACTGAACATCAACTCCAGACTGAGGGACTGATTACCTCAAATTCCTCCTCATCTTCCACATTGCTCTGCATTGTACTGAAGAAGACACTCGCTGACGAAACGTGTCCATGATTAATGAAACCCAAATGTTGCACAAGTGCCCCATTTATCTGTCTGGTTAATGGTCCAAGTTGGACCGAAACGTCGTTATAAGTTTCGTTGTCCTGTGAGCGGGTTACTTGTGTATTATAATCTCAGATGTAACTAAAAAAAAAATCAAAATTATCTAATATTTTGTCTTATGTCAACCGCTTGATGCAGACGACACAGCAGACAATTCAAAGTTCTAAAAGTACACAAGTTCAAGATTACACACTTAAAGATCATTGATATGACCAGTGATTAATTTGACCAGTGACCAATTTGACCAGTGATCAATTTGACTGAAAGTATCGACTAGATTCACTTCAGTGTTAAATAATACACGATGGTTATGGATAGTTTTATCTGTGTTTCCTCTGAAATTGGCTGGTAAATTTCCAGGTAGTGTTTACCTGGTTGTAGTTTACTGCTAAACAGCTTCTATGTGGTTATTAGTAGTTATGTCTTGCTGGTAAACAGCTAATAAGTGTTTATTGTGTTTTTTCGTGTTTTTCGCGGTCTCTTTTACGTGCTAGAACTTTAAAACTGTGCCAGTGATCTTATAAGGTACATCCCTCCAGTGATCTTATAAGGTACATCCCTCCAGTCATCTTATAAGGTACATCCCTCCAGTGATCTTATAAGGTACATTCCTCCAGTGATCTTATAAGGTACATCCCTCCAGTGATCTTATAAGGTACATTCCTCCAGTGCTCGGAACTAATCAGGCAGAAAACAGTTATACTGAGTCAAAAAAAAGGGAATTTTGTGTGCAAGAACATAGCAGAGCCATACTTCCAGAGGGGAACTTAGGCCTAAGTGCCGTGTGAAATAACAAAAGAAACAAATATTTGTCAGAGGAAGGAAAGTCTCCCTGAAAATAGGGTGTAGATATAACTGTTATAGTGAATATCACAGTGGTGCCGTAGTATACAGATAAGTTAATAAATGTTAAAGTGAAAACTAAGCCGGAAGTGTTAGGCCTAACGAGTTTCGTGTTTGAAATCCGTTGCCAGCGGTCGCCGGGTCCTTACAACGCAGGTCAGCTGTATTGATAATTTTAAACTGCTAGTGTACCTGACCAAAATCTGTAGATTACATTGATTTAAAAGAATTTCTATCGAAATACGAAGAAGTGCACAATCTTGAGAAAGTACGTAAATTATCCAGCTCGAAAAAAATACGATAAACAGTGTCGAGTTGTGAGTTGTCAGTGAACGATTTAACAACATAAGTCCGTATATCATCCAGTCAACCATAGTGAAAAACAGCAGTGTTGTGGTGGAGGTAGAAAAAAAAACTGGAAAAACTAAACCCAGTACAGTGATCCATAAGTGCCTAAAACCTCAGGTGGTAAACCAGGGTGAGGTTAACCGGGGTGCCAGAAGTAAACAGGGTGCCAGAAGTAAACCAGGGTGCCAGAGGTACGGCGTCCCTCATAGTAGGAGCTGCCAGAAGCGCCGTTTTTTTTCTCCAACACGCAAGTTATACTTTTTGTATCAAACTGATCATTATTACTCTGTTTAATCATCTTCCAGTGGTGTGTCTCGTGTAACCCAAATAATTCATAAGGTTTCATAAAATAAGTGATACTGGATTTCGTCAGATCCAAGAAATAAGGGAACCAATGACCGGATTCAAAACTGGTATCCTCGACCGGATTCAATAAGCAGATGGGGTTTTAGGTGGTCTTATCAAACACCCAAACAATAACTTAAAGCGGTAAGATTATCATAGATATGATACAAATGGACGGATCACCACTTCAGGGAAGCTATTAGTAGAATATACAGTAAAACAACCAACAAAATCAATCATGAAAACCTGTGTAGTATGCAACCAAACAAACAAACATTCCACTGCATGGATTACATGCAACTTCTGTGGTAAATGGAGCCATGCTCCTTGTGCAGGCATTCAGGAATCCACTACATGAGATATTAAACCAGGGAAGTCTTTTTGGGTATGCCCAAATGAGACCGAACAGTGGAATAAAATCACATTGATATTAAAAGATGACAACATCAAACCGGCCTTCATAAAACACATGACACCATTCTATAACAGTTGGGAAAGCAAAAAATCTGGGCCAGATGGTGCTATTGCTCCTGGTACAGATGTTGCCCTGGTAGACAGTAACTGTAAGAATGGAGAAATAAATGATGGTGACCTGAAGGGGGACAGGAGCTCTAGTGAGGAAACAGGTGTAGACACAGACACACAAAAAACAATGTTACAAACTAACAATACCACTTTAGATAGTAAACAGGGGGATGCCCCAGGAAATACTGAAGATAAATTACCAGCAACTGATGAAGGCTCCATTGTTAGCACTAGTGTCAAAGATAGAAATGAGACAGGAACACACACACCAATAGGGAATGCAATGGGGAGCACAGTCACAAAAAAACAGGGCAAACGGAAACCAGGCCTATGTGAATATTATGCACTTGGTATCTGCAGGCATGGAATATCTGGGAAATCAGATGGGACATGCAATTATGATCACCCCAGAAAATGCCGTGCCCATATGAAAACAGGAAAATGCAACCTCCCGTCCTGTAAGCTTTTCCACCCTGAAATGTGTCACTCATCAGTTCAGGATAACAATGCTATAACTTATATTGCCAGGCATACCACATAAAGGGTACAAGACGACACAGAACATCCAGACCATGGCAAAAGCCACAGCCACTCCGGAGAGAGAGGTTTTTTAGTGTCAGGAAGGAAAAAATGCTGGCAGGAAATGACAGAAATCGTACACCAACTGCAATCATTTCTGGAGTGGAATCACAGTCAATGGCCTCCATTCCAACACAACAGATATTAGTGCCAGGAAAAAAAGACCCCCATACCACCAATACCACCAATCCAACGACATTCATCTTTGCAAATATACAGAGTCTAAATCATCAACAAACAACAAAATACCTTACATCCGTGGACCTCTTACAGGTCCACGGTTCACAGAAACCCACATAAGAGATCACTTGGTCAATGAAATATGGATCCCGGGCTACAACCTATACAGATGTGACAGAGTGAACAGGCAAAAGGGGGAGGGGTCACTTATATGTTGAGAACTACTAAATGCCTCAAATGATGTAGTTGAAGTATTAACAATAAAGATCGAGAATAAAAACCTGGTCATCGTGGTTGTATACAAGCCTCCGGATGCAACGTCCCAACAATTCCAGGAATAGCTTCTGAAAATCGACCCCTGTCTGGAAAATCTTCCAGCTCCTGCCCCCAACATCTTGCTCCTGGGGGATTTCAACCTAAGGCACCTAAAATGGAGGAATATTGCAAACAATGTGGTAGCAGAGATAACACCAGGAGGCAGCTGAGATGAAAACTCGCACACACATGAACTTTTAAATCTCTGCACCAAATTCACCTTAAACCAGCAAATAGTAGAGCCTACAAGATTAGAAAATACGCTGGACCTCCTCTTCACCAACAATGATGATCTGATACGAAATGTCATCATATCAAAAACAATATACTCAAATCACAATATAATAGAGGTCCAGACATGTATGCGGGGAGCCCCAGAGGGAGGGAGGGACCCTTCTCCAAATTCAACTTCAATTACAAAAGCATAAGGTGGAACCAAGTAAACCAAGTCTTAATTGATTTAAACTGGGAAGATTGCCTAAGCATCACAGATCCTAACCTATGTCTAGAACAAATTAACTCTGTGGCACTTCAGTTTTGCTCAAGGCAAATTTCCTTAAGGAAAAGGAGATGTAAACTAGAAAGAGAGAGAGAGGCGCTCCCTATACAGGCGAAGGCAAAGAATAACGGAGCGGCTACAACAGGCCAATATATTTGAAATACGTAGGGAGACACTGGTCAGAGAAATAGCAAACATCGAATTAAAACTAAAGTAATCTTACAGGAACCAAGAAATGCGGGAAGAACTAAAAGCCATAAATAAAATTGAAAGAAACCCAAAGTATTTCTTTTTTTATGCCAAATCAAAGTCGAGAACAACATCCAGTATTGGGCCCCTACTTAAACGGGATGGGTCCTACACAGATGACAGCAAGGAAATGAGTGAGTTACTAAAGTCCCAGTATGACTCAGTTTTTAGAGAGCCGCTAACCAGACTGAAAGTCGAAGACCTAAATGATTTTTTTATGAGTGCCACAGAACTTGGCAGAAGCATGCCTATCTGACATTACCCTGACGTCAAATGACTTCGAAAAGGCAATAAATGACATGCTTATGCACTTTGCTCCAGGCCCAGACTCATGGAACTCCGTGTTCATCAAGAACTGCAAGAAGTCCCTATCACGTGCTTTTAACATCCTATGGAGAGGGAACATGGACACTGGGGTCGTCCCGCAGTTACTAAAAACAACAGACATAGCCCCACTCCACAAAGGGTGCAGTAAAGCAATAGCTAAGAACTACAGACCAACAGCGCTAACGTCCCATATCATAAAAATCTTTGAAAGGGTTCTAAGAAGCAAGATCGCCACTCATCTAGATACCCATCAATTACACAACCCAGGGCAGCATAGGTTTAGAGCAGGTCGATCCTGTCTGTCCCAACTACTGGACCACTACGACAAGGTTCTGGATACTCTAGAAGACAAACAGAATGCAGATGTTACATACACAGACTTTGCAAAAGCCTTTGACAAGTGTGACCATGGTGTAATAGCACACAAATTGCGTGATAAAGGAATAACAGGAAAAGTTGGTAGATGGATCTATAATTTCCTAACAAGTAGAACTCAAAGAGTAGTGGTGAACAGAGTAAAGTCTGAGGCGGCTACAGTGAAAAGCTCTGTTCCACAAGGCACAGTACTCGCTCCCATCCTGTTCCTCATCCTCATATCTGACATAGACAGGGATATAAGCCACAGTGCCGTGTCTTCCTTTGCAGATGACACCCGAATCTGTATGACAGTGTCCACCGTTGAAGAAACTGTAAGACTCCAAGCAGACATAAACCAAATCTTTAAATGGGCTACAGAAAACAATATGAAGTTCAATGATGAGAAATTTCAATTACTCAGATATGGAAAAGGTGAGGCAATTAAATTCTCATCGGAGTACAAAACAAATTCCAACCACACAATAGAGCGAAAAACTAATGTCAAATACCTGAGAGTGATCAAGTCAGAGAATCTCACCTTTAAGGACCATAACACAGTATCAATCGCATCTGCTAGAAAAATTTCAGGTCCCTTGTTCCATCTAGCTGGAATATTGCTGCACACTAACTGCACCTTTCAAGGCTGGTGAAATTGCTGACCTGGAAAATGTGCAGAGAACCTTCACGGCACGCATAACTGCGATAAACCACCTCAATTACTGGGAACGCTTGAAGTTCTTAAACCTGTACTCCCTAGAATGCAGGCGGGAGAGATACATTATTATATACACGTGGAAAATTCTCAAGGGATTAGTACCAAACTTGCACTTGAGGGTCACTCCCTACGAAAGCAAAAGACTCGGCAGGCGATGCAACATCCCCAAAATGAAAAGCAGGAGTGCCACTAGCACGTTGAGAGACAACACAATAAGTGTCAGGGGCCCAAGACTGTTCAACTGCCTTCCAGAATACATCAGGGGGTTTACCAACAAACCCCTGCTGTCTTCAAGCAGGCACTGGACAGGCACCTAAAGTCGGTACCTGACCAGCCAGGTTGTGGTTCGTACGTTGGACTGCGAGCGGCCAGCAGTAACAGCCAGGTTGATCAGGCTCTGATCCAACAAGAGGCCTGGTCACAGACCGGGCCGCAGGGGCGTTGACTCCTGGAACTCTCTCCAGGTATACTCTAGGTATATAGGTTTAAAACTCAGATTTAAGAATTATTTCCAGTTTTTTTAATCTGAAGTTTGGTGAGAATTGACGTTGTCAATCATGTAGGAGTGCAGAATGACTTTAATAGGCTGGGTCTGGTCTATATTTGCTAATTAAATCAGGGAACGGATGGGGCTTGAACCTATGAAAAGTGAGTCCTAAAACTCTCAGTGTGTTAATCACTAAACCAGCTGTCACTATACTTGTTCTGTGGACTAATGACGTCCTGTGTTCTTTGTCAACACCACCTTAGTAATATACTATTGCCCATCCTTGCCACGCCACCACCATAGCCATAGACATTTGTAATGTGACAAGGAGCCTTGTACACTGTCGTTTAGATGACTGCCTCGAACATGACTGCCTAGAACTTCAAACAAAACCTTAGGACTACAGTCATACGGAATATACTTACCTCTTTATATATATATATATATATATATATATATATATATATATATATATATATAATAACTTGTAAATTATTCTTCTAATTCGTTTCATATCTTCACTGCTGATAAAATGCACTTCCCACCCCAGTCCCACCCTGGGGTCGACAAAGAACCAGACGATGCCATATTGTCTGTTCCCTCAGGTAGAGACTCGGAGTGGACAAAGGTATGAAAATATGAGAAACGAACAAAAATGGGGAAATTTCTAGAATTTGAGAGAATAGAAGGTAGCACTCTATTCTCTCGGAAGTATGCTGCTACCACCTGCTATTTTAGTAGTGGAATAGATAAAAGTGCTATAGTCAATAGAAGAAGGGGGAGACATGGAGTTTGGGTTAGAGGAGATGTCAGTAATGTATATACTGAACCATATATAATATACTTGTGTAGTATATCATAGTACCAGCATATTATACTTAGGCTCCCTTTCAACCTGTGACGTCATGAGCCCTCATGTGAGACTCCAGCTTCAAGGCTGACAGGTTAGGCTGATCATTTCCTCATCACTGACTCAGTCAATACACAGTTACCATTCACCAGTGTGTTTCTCACGACCATAATTATCTCCTAGAACCTCTTCTACAAATGGTGTGCAGCGGTGTGTCTATACATCTACCGATTATGATGATATAAGGAGATAAACTCTGCCAAGCTTTTGACATCTTGTGTGGCCGTGTTAGGCCTAGAGAAATGAAGCCAGCTACCAACCCCAAGCCAGTATTCTTCAGCCTGTCTACACTGTCTCCTGGTCAGTTTTGTGCCTTATCTCTAATTTGTTAAAATCTTCGATGGGTAGACCAGGGTTGCAAATTAATCCAAGCCAGATAAGCCAGTCTGTATGGGGGAGTGCCTAGCCATAAGCCATCCAACCTGCTTAAGTCCTAAGTCAGCCTGTCTAAGCCAGCTTCCAACCCTGCTGCGCTCATAGTTACAAGACTCCAACCAACCAAAGCCTGTGTGAAAGGTTTGAGCCAGCAAGACTAACTCAGCTGAGTGTGAGAAGTAAGCCAAGCAAGCAACGTTGAGTTCCTGCCTTCTCCATCGCCTTGTGCTTCCAGTGCATTGCTGTTCTGAGTGCTAATACCAGCCTAGTGGTATTTTGTGTGTTTTTTTAAGCCGCCTAGTTAAATTCGAGTGCCTAGTATAAGCGGAGCCAGCCAGAACGAGCGGGACCTCTTGAGTGAGTCAGCCGCTACCCCTTTGCCTGCCACCACCCACACACATCACCACGTGTCTTCTATATCTTGGGTTTATCGTCGATCTAACGGCTCACATAGCGGGTGAAGTGCTAGAGTGTGTGATTTTCCTACTAGAGCACTGCCGAGAAGGCCTTAGCTATGTGAGTGCTCCTAGTAAAGCGCATATTTCTTCGAGAATCGCGAGTGTAGTGGAGGAGCCGACGCCAGCCCCGAGACGACCACCACCTCCACCGAATCCTCTCCCACCAACATCCTACAGCTTAAAGACATTTTTCCATATTTATAGACAATTGCGAGTGTTTGAAACATTTTCTCAGTTATAGTGAACTTTTGTGTTATCCTGAGACTTGTGATTTCATTGCAGACTGTGTTAATTTAAATTCCCTGCTTGTAATAATTTCATTTTTTTCTGTCTCTTATTTTATATGTTGTGTTGTGTTCTTGTCTTCATCTGAAGTAAGTTTTTTTGTTTTTTGTTTCAACAAGTCGGTCGTCTCCCACTGAGGCAGGGTGACCCAAAAAGAAAAAAAATCCCCAAAAAGAAAATACCTTCATCATCATTCAACACTTTCACCTCACTCATACATAATCTCTGTCTTTGCAGAGGTGCTCAGATACGACAGTTTAGAATTAGTCCCTCCAAACTGTCACTATCCCAGACCCCTCCTTTAAAGTGCAAGCATTGTACTTCCCATTTCCAGGACTCAAGTCCGGCTAAATAATAACCGGTTTCACTGAATCCCTTCACTAAATATTACACTGCTCACACTCCAACAGCTCGTCAGGTCCCAAAAACCGTTCGTCTCCATTCACTCCTATCTAACACGCTCACACACGCTTGCTGGAAGTCCAAGCCCCTCGCCCACAAAACCTCCTTTACCCTCCCTCCAACCTTTCGAGGACGACCCTACCCCTCCTTCCTTCCCTACAGAGTTATATGCTCTCCAATTCATTCTTCTTTGATCCATTCTCTCTAAATGACCAAACCACCTCAACACCCTCTTCAGCCCTCTGACTAATACTTTTAGTAACTCCACACCTCCTCCTAATTTCTACACTCAGAATTCTCTGCATAATATTTACACCACACAATGCCCTTAGACAGGACATCTCCACTGCCTCCAGCCTCCTTCTCGTTGCAGCATTTACAACCCAAGCTTCACACCATATAAGAGTGTTGACCACTATACTTTCATACATTTCCTTCTTTGTCTCCATAGATAACGTTTTTTGTCTCCACAGATACCTCAACGCACCACTCACCTTTTTCCTTCATCAATTATATGGTTAACCTCATCCTTTATATACCCATCTGCTGACAATTCAACCCCAAATATCTGAAAACATTCACTTCTTCCATACTCCCTTTCTCCAATGTGATATCCATTTTTCTTTATTTAAATCGTTTGATACCCTCATCACCTTACTCTTAGCTTTGTTCACTTTCAACTTTCTACCTTTACACACCCTCCCAAACTCGTCCACTGACCTTGCAACTTTTCTTTAGAATCTCCTATAAGCACAGTATCATCAGCAAAAATAAACTGTGTCAACTCCCGTTTTGAACTTGATTCCTCATAATTTAATCCCACTCCTCTCCCCAACACTCTAGCATTTACTTTTACAGCCCCATCTATAAATATATTAAACAACCATGGTGACATCACACATCCCTGTCTCTAAGACTACTTTTACCGGGAAGTAATCTCCCTCTCTCCTACACACCCTAACCTGAGCCTCACTATCCTCATAAAAACTCTCTACAGCATTCAGTAACCTACTACCTATTCAATACACTAGCAACTTCTGCTACTTTGCTCTCTTATCCACTCTATCATATGCTTTTTCTAAATCCATAAATGCAATGAAAACTTCCCTACCTTTATCTAAATACTGTTCACATATATGCTTCAATGTAAATACTTGATCTACACATTCCCTACCCACTCTAAAACCTCCTTGCTCATCTGCGATCCTACCCTCTGTCTTACCTCTAATTCTTTCAATAATAACCCTACCGTACACTTTACCTGGTATACTCAGTAAACTTATTACCCTATAATTTTTACAATCTTTTTTGTCACCCTTCCCATTATATAAAGGAACTATATGTTAAGTTTGTTGACAATCTTCTTAGGAAAAGTATAATAGAAAAAGACAATAATAACCAAAACAATAAACACTATTTTAATAGAAAGAAATGTAAGTAATAAATACGTAAATATGACTATTTATCCTATCTTAAGTAAAATGAAAAATGAAAACAAAAATATATATCTGATCCAAAGCTAGGTATTTACAGATGGACGGAGGTGCTGATCTTGTTAACACTGTAGCTATGAATCAATGTTAGACTCCGTGTTGTTGGTGCATCGATGAAGGTTTACTCCACTCTCTTGAAGGATGTTTCCCAAAATCCAACAGTTTTCCACATCCACAATAATGTCACAAACGAAGTATCAGGGACTCAGGTGAAGGTTGTTCCATGGTAAAGTACCATGGCATGGGGTTTCTAGAGTGTAGACTTAGGAACTACTGGCGTAGTGAAGAATTGGTGGTAAAGACTCTCACTTGGTGAGTACGCCGGCCCTCACTCAGCCTTGAATCCGATGATCCGTGCGGAAACAGAGGAAGTGAGTTCGGGCGTGGTCAGTCGAGTGTTGTAACCTGTGGTCGGAGCCTAGCATTACACCTCTCACCGGGTGGAAAAGGGGGAGTATAGCAGGAGCAAGACACTCACCCCACCTCAACAAGCAGACTACCATTCAACTATCACTATACATACCTTCACGCTTTCATCACTTTATCTATGGACTTTTCCCTCACACTATACATGCTCTATGCTAATCCTTAGGTACCTTCCCCTCTTTCATACATTTATTAAAAAATATCAACCACCCAACACAATATCCCCCTTGCTTTTAACATTTCTTTCATGATCCTGTCAGTTCCAGCTGCTTACCTCCTTTCATTGTACATAATGCCTCACCACCTCTCCCAACCACATCATGCTCTTCTCACTCTAAAAGATGCTATACCTCCCTGACCAGAGCATGAAATTTCCCCTCCTT
>WNWK01054918.1:0-11411 GCA_009830355.1 Cherax destructor
AAACTCGAATTCTCTGCATTATATTCAACCCACATTGACCTCAGACATGACATCTCCACTGCCTCCACCCTTCTCCTCGTTGCAACATTCATCACCCATGCTTCACACCCATATAAGAGTGTTGGTATACTTATCTTCATACATTCCCTCTTTACTTCCATGGACAAAGTTCTTTGTCTCCACAGACTCAAAGTGCTCCACTCACCCTTTTCCCCTCATCAATTCTATGATTCACCTCATCTTTCATAGACCCATCTGCTGACATGTCCACTCCCAAATATCTGAATACATTCACCTCCTCCATACTCTCTCCCTCAATCTGATATCCAATCTTTCGTCACCTATTGTTTTTATCCTCATCACCTTACTCTTTCCTATATTCACTTTCAATTTCTTTTTTACACACCCACCAGATTCATCCACCAACCTCTGCAACTTCTCTTCAGAATCTCCCAAAGCACAATGTCATCAGCAAAAAGCAACTGTGACAACTCCACTTTGTATTTGCTTCTTCATCTTTTAGCCCCACACCTCTTGCCAAGACCTCGCATTCACTTCTCTTACAACCCCATCTATAAATATATTGAACAACCACGGTGACATCACCATCCTTGTCTAAGGCCCACTTTTACTGGAAATGGTCCCTTCCCTCCTCGCCTCTAACCTGAGCCTCACTATCCTCATAAAACTCTTCATGCTTTCAGTAACCTACCTCCTATTCCATACACCTGCAACACTTGCCACATTGCCCCCTATCTACCCTATCATACCCTTTTCCAAATCCTAAATGCCAAAAACATCTTTACCCTTATCCAAATCTGTTCACCTATATGTTTCACAGTAAACACGGTCTACACACCCCTACTTTTCCTAAAGCCCCCTTGTTCATCTGCTATCCTGCTTTCTGTCTTACTCTTAATTCTTTCAATAATAACTCTACCATACACTTTACCAGTACACTCAACAGACTTATTCCCCAATAATTTTGCACTCTCTTTTGTCCTCTTTGCCTTTATACAAAGGAACAATACGCCTCTTGCCAATCCCTAGGTACCTTACCCTCTTCCATACATTTATTAAATAATAGCACCAACCACTCCAAAACTATATCCCCATGCTTTAACATTTCTATCTCTATCCCATCAATCCCAGCTGCCTTACCCCTTTCATTCTACCCACTGCCTCACGAACTTCCCTACACCCACAACTGGCTCTTCCACACTTCTACAAGATGTTATTCCTCCTTGCCCTACCACGAAATCACAGCTTCCCTGTCTTCATCAACATTTAACAAATCCTCAAAATATTCTCTCCATCTTCCCGATACCTCTAACTCTCCATTTAATAACTCTCCTCATCATTCCACCAATCGCTCCTCTTCCCTCCCGCACCCACTCGCCTGTAACCACAAACTTCTGCTGAACACTAACACTACATTTTTAAATCTACCCCATACATCTTCGACCCCATTGCCTACACTCTCACTAGCCCATCTATCCTCCAATAGTTGTTTATATCTTACCTTAACTGCCTCCTCTTTTAGTTTATAAACCTTCACCTCTCTCTTACTTACTGATTCTATTTTCCTTGTATCCCATCTACCTTTTATTCCCACTGTAGCTATAACTAAAAAGTGATCTGATATATCTGTGGCCCCTCTATAAACATGTACATCCTGAAGTCTACTCAACAGTCTTTTATCTACCAATACATAGTCCAACAAACTACTGTCATTACGCCCTACATCATATCTTGTATACTTATTTATCCTCTTTTTCTTAAAATATGTATTACTATAACTAAACCCTTTCTATACAAAGTTCAATCAAGGGCTCCCATTATCATTTACACCTGGCACCCCAAACTTACCTACTACACCCTCTCTGCATGTTTCTCCCACTTTAGCATTTAGGTCCCTACCACAATTACTCTCTCACTTGGTTCAAAAGTTCCTATACATTCGCTTAACATCTCCCAAATCTCTCTCTCTCCTCTACACTCCTCTTTTCTCCAGGTGCATACACGCTTATTATGACCCACTTTTCGCATCCGACCCTTATTTTAATCCACATAATCCTTGAATTTACACATTTATATTCCCTCTTTTCCTTCCATAACTGATTATTCAACATTATTGCTACCCATTCCTTAGCTCTAACTCTCTCAGATACTCTGACTTAATCCATTTATTTCTACCCACTGAAACTCGCCTACCCCTTCAGCTTTGTTCGCTTAGGACCAGGACATCCAACTTCTTTTCATTCATAACATCAGCAATCATCTCTTTCTTATCATCCGCACTACATCCACGCACATTCAAACATCCCAGTTTTATAAAGTTTTTCTTCTCTTTTTTTTTTTTTTTATTAACACATCGGCCGATTCCCACCAAGGCAGGGTGGCCCGAAAAAGAAAAACTTTCATCATCATTCACTCCATCACTGTCTTGCCAGAAGGGTGCTTTACACTACAGTTATAAAACTGCAACATTTACACCCCTCCTTCAGAGTGCCGGCACTGTACTTCCATCTCCAGAACTCAAGTCCGGCCTGCCGGTTTCCTGAATCCCTTCATAAATGTTACTTTGCTCACACTCCAACAGCATGTCAAGTATTAAAACCATATGCCTCCATTCACTCCTATCAAATACGCTCACACATGCTTGCTGGAAATCCAAGCCCCTCGCACACAAAACTTCCTTTACCCCCTCCCTCCAACCTTTCCTAGGCCGACCCCTACCCCGCCTTCCCTCCACTACAGATTTATACACTCTCGAAGTCACTCTGTCTCGTTCCATTCTCTTATTATTATTATTATTATTATCCAACGCTAGGCAGCACACCCCCTCACTCTTCAAAGGCCTAAACCTACTCACTGTTCAGAACATCCATACTTACTACTCTGCTATCTACATTTATAGAACCATAAATTCCAACTTTAACCCTGAGCTAAAACACTTTCTTGACAGTTGTGACAAGACCCATAGACATAATACCAGACATAAACATCTCTTTGACATTCCCCGTGTCCGACTAAATCTATACAAAAATTCAATGCGCATAAAAGGGCCTAAAATCTGGAACTCCCTGCCTGAAAACTCTAGAACTACAGACACAACCTCCATTTTCAAAAGCACCGTTAAAAACATCTTATCTCACTTATGCACCCAACCGGTAGCTAACCACATGAAAACTACTTTATTTTGCACATATCCACAACAAAAGACACTTACTGATATATGTGATTCCCCTTAATTTCACATGACTAACCAAAATTTTAATACAACTATTGCTTCATAATTCTTAAGCTAGTCATAAGTTTCCCTAAGACACTCCAATATAAAAACGGTATTATGCCAATACATCACCTTTACCATTAATATATAAACTAATTGTTAAATTCTTTAAACTAATTGTTAAATTCTTAAATGTTTGAATTTCAGTACTCAATTTTGTAAACCTAGTTAATCTCTACAATTGCCTAACTTTACTATCAGTATAATCATTGTGTCACTAATAAGTAAGACCTATCATAAGAAAAGCCTAGGCATATTATTGGCCATCTTGTATTATCTACTTCATAAAATGTACATTAATATAAGTACACCCCACTTTGTATATTACTAGAAATAAAGAATTTGAATTTGAACCGGGCTGTGGCTCGTACATCGGTTTGCGCGCGGCCAACAGTAACAGCCTGATTGATCAGGCCCTGATCCACCATGAGGCCTGGTCACAGACAGGGCCGCGGGGGCGTTGACCCCGGAAACCCTCTCCAGGTATACTTATTTTTGCAGTCACAAATTTTAGTAATTAAAACAAATAATAATAATAATTATAATAATAATAATAATAATTAAAATTAATAATAATAATCGTAAAACTTAAATAACATTAATAAATACAAAATAATAGTAATAATAATAGACCAACAAAATTTATAAAATTTATGTAAATAAAAAATACTGAAATGTAATCACACATTTCTGCCAGGAAGACCACCCCTGTTCTGCCCTCCTGGGAGACCACCCCTGTTCTGCCCTCCTGGGAGACCACCCCTGTTCTGCCCTCCTGGGAGACCACCCCTGTTCTGCCCTCCTGAGAGACCACCCCTGTTCTGCCCTCCTGGGAGACCACCCCTGTTCTGCCCTCCTGGGAGACCACCCCTGTTCTGCCCTCCTGGGAGACCACCCCTGTTCTGCCCTCCTGGGAGACCACCCCTGTTCTGCCCTCCTGGGAGACCACCCTGCTGCCCTCCTGGGAGACCACCCTGCTGCCCTCCTGGGAGACCACCCCTGTTCTGCCCTCCTGGGAGACCACCTCTGCCCTCCTGGGAGACCACCCCTGTTCTGCCCTCCTGGAGACCACCCTGTTCTGCCCTCCTGGGAGACCACCCCTGTTCTGCCCTCCTGGGAGACCACCCCTGTTCTGCCCTCCTGGGAGACCACCCCTGTTCTGCCCTCCTGGGAGACCACCCCTGTTCTGCCCTCCTGGGAGACCATCCCTGTTCTGCCCTTCTGGGAGACCACCCTGGTCTGCCTCCTGGGAGACCACCCTGTCTGCTCTCCTGGGAGACCCCCTGGTCTGCCCTCCTGGGAGACCACCCATGGTCTGCCCTCCTGGGAGACCACCCCTGGTCTGCCCTCCTGGGAGACCACCCCTGGTCTGCCCTCCTCGGAGACCACCCCTGTTCTGCCCTCCTGGGAGACCACCCCTGGTCTGCCTTCCTGGTAGACCACCCCTTGTCTGCCCTCCTGGGAGACCACCCCTGGTCTGCCCTCCTGGTAGACAACCCTGGTCTGCCCTCCTGGGAAACCACCCCTGGTCTGCCCTCCTGGTAGACCACCCCTGGTCTGCCCTCCTGGGAGACCACCCCTGTTCTGACCTTCTGAGGACCACCAATGGTCTGCCCTCCTGGGAGACCACCCCTGGTCTGCCCTTCTGGGAGACCACTTCTGGTCTGCCCTCCTGGTAGACCACCCCTGGTCTGCCCTCCTGGTAGACCACCCCTGGTCTGCCCTCCTGGGAGACAACCCCTGGTCTGCCCTCCTGGTAGATCACCCCTGGTCTGCCCTCCTGGTAGATCACCCCTGGTCTGCCCTCCTGGGAGACCACCTTTGTTCTGCCCTCCTGGGAGACCACCTTTGTTCTGCCCTCCTGGGAGATCACCCCTGGTCTGCCCTCCTGGAAGACCACCCCTGTTCTGCCCTCCTGGGAGACCACCCCTGGTCTGCCCTCCTGGGAGACCACCACTGGTCTGCCCTCCTGGGAGACCACCCATGGTCTGCCCTCCTGGAGACCACCCATGTTCTGCCCTCCTGGGAGACCACCCCTGTTCTGCCCTCTGGGAGACCACCCCTGGTCTGCCCTCCTGGGAGACCACCCCTGTTCTGCCCTCCTGGGAGACCACCCCTGGTCTGCACTCCTGGGAGACCACTCCTGTTCTGCCTAGGAGACCACCCTGGTCTGCCCTCCTGGGAGACCACCCTGTTCTGCCCTCCTGGAGACCACCCTGGTCTGCCCTCCTGGAGACCACCCTGGTCTGCCCTCCTGGGAGACCACCCATGGTCTGCCCTCCTGGGAGACCACCCATGGTCTGCCCTCCTGGGAGACCACCCATGGTCTGCCCTCCTGGGAGACCACCCCTGGTCTGCCCTCCTGGGAGACCACCCGTGGTCTGCCCTCCTGGGAGACCACCCCTGTTCTGCCCTCCTGGGAGACCACTGTTCTGCCCTCCTGGGAGACCACCCTGGTCTGCCCTCCTGGGAGACCACCCTGTTCTGCCCTCCTGGGAGACCACCCTGTCTGCCCTCCTGGGAGACCACCCCTGGTCTGCTCCTGGGAGACCACCCCTGGTCTGCCCTCCTGGGAGACCACCCCTGGTCTGCCCTCCTGGGAGACCACCCATGGTCTGCCCTCCTGGGAGACCACCCTGGTCTGCCCTCCTGGAGACCACCCCTGGTCTGCCCTCCTGGGAGACCACCCCTGGTCTGCCCTCCTGGGAGACCACCCCTGGTCTGCCCTCCTGGGAGACCACCCATGGTCTGCCCTCCTGGGAGACCACCCTGGTCTGCCCCCTCCTGGGAGACCACCCTGGTCTGCCCTCCTGGGAGACCACCCTTTCTGCCCTCCTGGGAGACCAATGGTCTGCCCTCCTGGGAGACCACCCCTGGTCTGCCCTCCTGGGAGACCACCCCTGTTCTGCCCTCCTGGGAGACCACCCCTGGTCTGCACACCTGGAAGACCACTCCTGTTCTGCCCTGGGAGACCACCCCTGGTCTGCCCTCCTGGGAGACCACCCCTGTTCTGCCCTCCTGGGAGATAACCCCTGGTCTGCCCTCCTGGGAGACCACCCCTGGTCTGCCCTCCTGGGAGACCACCCCTGGTCTGCCCTCCTGGGAGACCACCAATGGTCTGCCCTCCTGAGAGACCACCCCTGGTCTGCCCTCCTGGGAGAACACCTATTACAAAAAAAAAACACTAATTTGTAATAAAGGCCTGTTCGGGATAACAATAAAGTCTAAGATTTCCAATATTTAATATATATTATTATTAATATAAAAAAATATAATTTGTAGAAAATATAATTTGTGTAAAAAACATATATCTTTAATATACACATTTCTTATTAAAAACGTAATAAAAGAGCAAAAGTAAAAACAATTATAAAATTCAGTGCCGTGTCAAACCTCGCTGCCATCTTCATGTGTCATGCAGAACACTACCAATCTTGCTTAAGCTAGACACACCTGTGTTACTCAACCGCTCTGTTCACGAACGTCCTAACTTACACCAGGTCATCAACAAACACCAAATCACGACTTTCCACTGTGTCGTGCACCAGATGTCACGAGTTCACACTCTAAACAACGTGTCAGTCACCTGGCACACCTGACCAATCACCTGACAAGCACTTGCTATAACTCGGTAACACAACTCCGGTAACACAACCCGTAACACAACTCGGGTAACACAACTCCGGAACACAACTCCGGTAACACAACTCGGGTAACACAACTCCGGGTAACACAACTCCGGGTAACACAACTCCGGGTAACACAACTCCGGTAACACAACTCGGTAACACAACTCCGGTAACACAACTCCGGGTAACACAACTCCGGGTAACACAACTCCGGTAACACAACTCCGTGTAACACAACTCCGGTAACACACTAACACAACTCCGGTAACACAACTCCGTGTAACACAACTCCGTGTAACACAACTCCGGTAACACAACTCCGGTAACACAACTCCGGGTAACACAACTCCGGGTAACTACAACTCGGTAACACAACTCCGGGTAACACAACTCCGTGTAACACAACTCCGGGTAACACAACTCCGGGTAACACAACTCCGGGTAACACAACTCCGGGTAACACAACTCCGGGTAACACAACTCCGGGTAACACAACTCCGGGTAACACAACTCCGGGTAACACAACTCCGGGTAACACAAATCCGGGTAACACAACTCTGGGTAACACAGCTCCGGGTAACACAGCTCCGGGTAAAACAATTCTGGGTAACACAACTTCGGATAACACAGTCTCAGGTACACATTCAGGTACACCATCTCAGGTACAGTCTGGTGAATTAGCCAGTAGATGGAGTCTAAGGCCTGTCACCAGCACGAAGAGTCACTCTCAAGGTCTGTCTGTTGAACACTCCAGTGGTGTATCTGGGAGAGTCTACACTCTCCAGTTGGAGTTCTGGGAGAGTCTAGGACACTCTCCAGTTGGAGAGTCTGGTGTACACTGTCAGTCAAGCCGGCTCAGCAGTCCAACATTGGGTCTGATGATGTACCCAGTGACTGCCGGCCGGCAGGTTAACTACCTAACTATCATGTTAGGTAGGAGGCTGCAACACCACCCCTGTTCTCCCCTCCTGGGAGACCACCCCTGTTCTGTTCCTCATGGGAGACCACCCCTGTTCTGTCCTGGAAGACCACCCCTGTTCTGCCCTCCTGGGAGACCACCCCTGTTCTGCCCTCCTGGGAGACCACCCCTGTTCTGCCCTAATGGGAGACCATCCCTGTTCTGCTCTCCTGGGAGACCACCCCTGTTCTGTCCTCCTGGGAGACCACCCCTGGCCTGCCTTCCTGAGGGACCACCCCTGTTCTCTCCTCCATACTACTTTCTTCCTGGGGAACCACCCCTGATCTCTCTTTCTTTCTACTTTCTTCCTGGGGGACCATCCCTGCTCTCTCTTCCTTACTACTTTCTTTCTGGGGGACAAGTGCTGCTCTGAGAACACATTTCGTCTCGGAAGTACAAAGTAATTAATGATAGCACCCGATCATTGGAAGCCTTTTCTCCTCTCTTTTTTAAATAAGACTCAAATTGTCTTAGCTGTGTTGTGTCATCTTTGCGTAGGTGACTCTGGTGATCTTTTGCAAGTACATGAATGTACCTCAGACAAGCCACAACAGATGGTGTGTATATTTCTTGATCCGTGCTCAGCAGTCTTCATAATGGTTCAAGCATGAACTGAAGACTTAGCTGCTTTCCATATACAACCATCACCAAAAACAACAATAAGTTTGTTAAGTAAAAAGTGTTTTTTTTGATGGCAATTATCCTTTTCTAAAGAGACGAGAACATGTCTGCGGAGTGTCATAGAAAAGTGTGTTACCACGGAGACTTTCATTTTAGTAGCGTCCGTGGGAACCTTCAACTAAGATCATGAGTCCACACAGTTGGTGGTGTTCATAAGGGTTATTGCCAGCACGACCGAAAACAACACCAAACAAATATTCCATATATTTACCACTTAGGGGAATCAATTTCTCTTAGTATTAAGTACATAGTCTATAAGCCATTAGATTAAGCTGCCCTTAATGTCATGGCATATTAGTGGCTCTCCTTCCATTTCAGTTTATGATTGTAATTACAAAGTCTATGTAAACTTGCAATGAAATAAAATAAAATTCTATTCTATGGCAGATGGAGAATTGTCACCCTGCATCATTATGTGCTGGAAATCTATAAAATTAATGAATTCAGAGACAACTCACTCAGAAATGCTCAAGAAATGTCAAAGTATTTTATCCACAGTGGTATATTACAAACCATTCTGGAAAAATACCCTGACTATGCTCACTGCAAATAAAGCATTACCATTTTGTGTGTGTGTGTACTCAATTGTGGTTGCAGGGGTCATTTCATAGCTCCTGGCCCTGCCGCATCATTGTGTGTGTGTGTGTGTGTGTGTGTATGCATGTGTACTCGACTAATTGTGGTTGCAGGGGTCGATTCATAGCTGCTGTCCCTGTCTCTTCACTGGTTGCTACTAGCTACCATAACACCGTAGCAATCGCATCTGCTAGAAAAATGACAGGATGGATAATGAGAACCTTCAAAACCAGGGATGCCGCCCATGTTGACACTTTTCAGGTCGCTTGTTCTATCTAGGCTGGAATATTGTTAGACACTAACTGCACCTTTCAAGGCAGGTGAAATTGCTGACCTTGAAAATGTGCAGAGAACCTTCACGGCACGCATAACTGCGATAAACCACCTCAATTACTGGGAACGCTTGAAGTTCCTAAACCTGTACTCTCTAGAACGCAGGCGGGAGAGATACATTATTATATACACGTGGAAAATTCTTGAGGGATTAGTACCAAACTTACACACGAGAGTCACTCCGTACGAAAGCCAAAAGACTCAACAGGCGATGTAACGTCCCCCCAATGAAAAGCAGGGGTGCCACTAGCACGTTGAGAGACAACACAATAAGTGTCAGAGGCCCAAGACTGTTCAACTACCTCCCAGCATACATCAGGGGGATTACCAACAAACCTCTGGCTGTTTTCAAGCAGGCACTGTACAGGCACCCCAAAGTCGGTACCTGACCAGCCAAGATGGGGTTCGTACGTTAAATTGCTTCGGCCAGCAGTAACAGCCTGGTTGATCAAGCTGTGATCCAACGTAAGGCCTGGTCACAGGCTGGGCTGCAGGGCGTTGACCCTGGAACTCTCTCCAGATATACCCAGGTCACCCTGCTCCCTGAGCTTTATCATACCTCTTCTTAAAGCTATGTATGGATCTTACATCCACTACATCACTTTCCAGACTATTCCACTTCCTGACAACTCTGTGACTGAAGAAATACTTCCTAATATCCCTGTGATTCATCTGAGTCTTCAGCTTCCAATTGGATTCCTTGTTGCTGTGTTCCTTCTCTGGAACATCCTGTCTCTGTCCACCTTGTCGATTCCTCTCAGTATTTTATGTCGTTATCATGTCTCCCCCCCCTATCCCTCCTGTCCTCCAGTGTTGTCAAGTCGATTTCCCTTAACCTCTCCTCATAGGGCATGACCCTTAGCTCCAGGATTAGTCTTGTTGCAAAGCTTTGCACTCTCTCTAATTTCTTGACGTGCTTGGCCAGGTGTGGATTCCAAACTGGTGCTTCATACTCCAATATAGGCCTGACATACACAGTGTACAGAGTCCTGATCGACTCCTCACTGAGATGTCGGAATGCTCTTCTTACGTTTGCTAGGCACCCATATTCTCTAGCAGTTATTTGGGTGATGTGCGCCTCAGGAAACGAGTTAGTTACCATTTTGTCCTAGGCACATGTCAATTAGACACTAGGCCTGTTGTATGTATGTGTGTGTAAGGAAACACTTCGAAATGTTTCTGCCCCACCGGGAATTGAACCCGGCCCCTCCGTGCGTGAAGCAAGAGCTTTACCACTGGGCCACCGGGGGCGTATACTTTGAGTGTGTGCATCTGTGTGTGTGTGTGTGACCTAATTAATATATGCATAAATAACTCATTACGATTGTGACCAGATATAAACATGTGAATAGTTCATTACCTTTGTAGCTTGTTCAGCTATCAAAACTTTGCAGTACAGTCCCTGGACCCATTATGTTCCTCTGTAATCCTTTGAATACCGCCCACAGGACGGGTATGGAGTGCATAATAAAAATGTTAAACTAACCCTTAACCATCCACTTTTCAGGTGGGTCCCGTGTGGAACAAGTCCAGCTTTTGCAACGCCGGGTATAAGTTTATTTAGGTACAAGGACACATACATACAATTATTATACATAGTGTAAGGGGGGGATGAGCATAGTCAACCTTACTTCTTTAATTATGCAAATAGTTCAATGGGAATATTGTCTTTGAATTTTTTTTTTTTACATTTTATTAGTTTCCAATAAATATACATTTATAATTCATAAACATGCAAAATACATGTTGCATATAATACAACAGCAATTCTTTGGTTAAACAGTGAAAATATCGAAAATATCAGAAAACTATGCCCTAAAACCCTTACCTCTACCACCAGTGAACTCTTGTCCCCTTTCCCCTAATAAATAAATAGAGTCCACAAAACATAAACCAAATAATGAAGTACAGTCCACCATAACATATTTTCTATTCCTAA
>WNWK01054919.1:0-11411 GCA_009830355.1 Cherax destructor
GTATTGTTAGTGTAGTATTGTGTAGTGTACTACTGTACTATTGTACTGTGTAGTGTAGATTGTGCAGTGTAGTATTGTGTAGTGTTGTATTGTGCAGTGTAGTATTGTGTAGTGTAGTATTGTGTAGTGTACTACTGTGTAGTGTGGTATTGGAGTGAGATTGGTAGTACTACTGGTGTAGTATTGTAGTGTAGTATTGTGTAGTGTAGTATTGTGTAGTGTACTACTGTGAGTGTATGTGTGTAGGTATTACGTGTAGTGTAGTATTGTGTAGTGTAGTATTGTGTAGTGTACTACTGTGTAGTGTGGTATTGTGTAGTGTAGTAGTGTAGATTGTGTAGTGTACTAATGTGTAGTGTGGTATGTAGTGTGTATTGTAGTATCATGTGTAGTGTAGTATTGTGTAGTATTGATAGTATTGTGTAGTGTATATTGAGTGTACTAGTGTAGTATTGTGTAGTGTATTACTGTGTAGTGTAGTATTGTGTAGTGTAGTATTGTGTAGTGTAATGTAGTGTAGTACTGTGTAGTATTGTGTAGTGTAATGTGTAGTGTAGTACTGTGTAGTATTGTGTAGTGTAGTATTGTGTAGTGTAATAATGTGTAGTGTAGTACTGTGAAGTGTAGTATCATGTAGTGTAATACAGAGTAGTGTAATAAGGAGTAGTCTAGTAATGTGAATTGTAGTATTGTGTGGTGTAATAATATGTAGTGTAATAATGTGTAGAGTAATAATGTGGAGTGTATTGTGTAGTATTGTGTAGTGTAATACTGTGTAGTATAGTATTGTGTAGTGTAGTATTGTGTAGTGTAATACAGTGTAGTGTGTAGTACTGTGTAGTGTGTAGTACTGTGTAGTGTAATACTGTGTAGTGTAATATTGTGTAGTGTATGTATATATATATATATATATATATATATATATGTCGTGCCGATTAGGTAAAACTGGTCAATTAGCAAGAACTCATCTAAAATTAAGTCCTTTCTAAAATTTCTTTATACGTTTAAAGATATATTTTTCATTTATGTTAATGTAAGAATTTATAATTTTGTACCAAGAGAAACTTTGAAAACCTACCTAACCTTATTACAACAAGCGCAATTTAATTTAGCCTAACCCAACTAAATATATTTTAGATACGTTAACATTAATTTAATAATAAACAAACACAATGAAATATATTTTTTTCGTTATGTTCAGAATGATTTTGGCGAAATTATTGCATACACAAATTTTCACTTGTCTTATATGGCAAGGTGAGCGTTGCTATTTAAGCCAAAATCGCAAGTTTTACCTAATCGGCACGACATATATATATATATATATATATATATATATATATATATATATATATATATATATATATATATATATATATATATAATATATATATATATATATATATATATATATATATATATATATATATATATATATATATATATATATATATATATATATGTCGTGCCGATTAGGTAAAACTTGCGATTTGCTAAATAGCAACGCTCACCTGCCATATAAGACAAGTGAAAATTTGTGTATGCAATAATTTCGCCAAAATCATTCTGACATAACGAAAAAATATATTTCATTGTGTTTCTTTATTATTAAATTAATGTTAACTATCTAAAATATATTTAGTTGGGTTAGGCTAAATTAAATTGCGCTTGTTTATAAGGTTAGGTAGGTTTTCAAAGTTTCTCTTGGTACAAAATTATAAATTTACATTAACATAAATGAAAAATATATCTTTAAACGTATAAGATAAAATTTTAGAAAGGACTTAATTTTAGATGAGTTCTTGCTAATTGACCAGTTTTACTAATCGCAGACATATATAAATATATATATATATATATATATATATATATATATATATATATATATATATATATATATATATATATAGGTTGGTAGACAGCAACCACCCAGGAGGTACTACCACCCAGGGAGGTACTACCACCCAGGGAGGTACTACCACCCAGGGAGGTACTACCACCCAGGGAGGTACTACCACCCAGGGAGGTACTACCACCCAGGGAGGTACTACCGTCCTACCAAATGAGTGTGAAACACAAGCCTGTAATTGTTTTGAATTATGGTAGGATTGCTGGTGTCTTTTTCTGTCTCATAAACATGCAAGGTTGCAGGTACGTCTTGCTACTTCTACTTACACTTATATCTCAATACACATGCATGTGTATACTAACCCCTCTTGGTTTTCTATTTTCTTCCTAGTTCTTGTTCTTGTTTATTTCTCCTTATTTCCATGGGAAAGTGGAACAGAAAGAATTCTTCGTCTCTAAGCTGTGCGTGTCTTGGGAGGTGGCTAAACACCAGGAGCAATGGGCTAGTAACACCTTCTCCTGTATAAACTACTAAAAAGAAGGAAAAGGAAATCTTTGTAAACACTTGTCCTAGTCAGGACAAGTGTTTCCTGACGTGGGTCTCAGTCATATGATGTCCTGCCACTGGAACTTTTGGTCATCTGACAGAGGCCTTCTGCTGGCTTACTGCTCCACTCCTATAAAAATTATGGTAAAAATTATAATAATTTCATTACGTTAGTTAATTTACTCGAGTGAACAATCGAAATGCCCAGCTCATGTATGGAGTTGCCCAAAACTTTGCGATGGCAGCCAAAAATGTCCACTTGGAGCTTCTTGCCACCCTAGACCAGCTGATGGTGAGGATGACTCACCAGATCGTAATGACACGATTGCAAACAAACCACACCAAGGGCGGGGATTAAACTCGTGGCGAGTGAGTCATAAAACTCCAGGCCAGCGCGCTAGCCACTGGGCCAGCTGGCTATAATAAGATTCCTCCAACTAGGTATATTTATACACCATAGAGAAGTTAACACATGCTCCATTTTGACCACAAATGCAAATATTTACAATGGCTTACGCACTGGCCTAGAGTTCTAGCACTGACTCGCCACGAGTTCAATCTCCGGGGATTAAACGCTGAGGTCGCTGGCTGTAAAACAAAATTAATTCTGATCGCAGCTGTTGGTCACTACAAATTCTATAGGTAAAGTACTGGTATAAAGCTTGGGATTTGATACCAACAAACTGCTTTAGTAAGACACGTGAGCAAACATTAGCACATTTATTAGAAAACGTTTCGGTCCTGGGGTCTTGAGAACTTCAAGGTCCTAAGAAGAAACGTTTTCTAATAAATACACGTATGTCCTAGTGTTTGTTCACGTGACTTTCTAAAGCAAGTAAAGTACTGCACAGTAAGTTGCAGGATTCACGAAATCGTAATAGAACGATTGCAAAAAAAACATGGAGCGAGTGGGACTTGAACCCATGGTAAGTCCTAAAACTCACTGGGAGCGGGTGGGACTTGAACCCATGGTAAGTCCTAAAACTCACAGAGCGTGGACTACCTGAAGCCACTCAGCAGACTTGTTTGTCAACACTCGCGTTGGCAAGTTGGGGCGAGATGACCTCGAATTGTTACCTAACACCTCATAGTTTATACATACACATACGTGAAATAAAATCACAGTAAACAAGTGATATCACAATATACAAAAAGTGAAACAAACAGTGAAATTCCAAGCACTTTTTTGAATTATCACAATATCCCTAGATAATGTGAGGAATCACGAAAGTGCTTGGAATTTCATTATTTTCTCACCGTGGTTATTTTGCATACATATACATATACATTTCATTATGTAACATAAGGTTTAAAACACATTTTGCAAGAACAATAATGGTGGTTCCATTTATAATTTATACAATGAATAATTCTCGTAATTAAAGAACATGAGCATTATACATGGCTTTCACAAAACATTGATAAATGTTACAAAAATTATTAACAATTTTAAATTCTCTAATTATTCTCTTCGATAAAATGGTGCTCTTTAAACTACAATATATTTTGTAATCTTGAACAAGAAGGGAAAAGGAAGGGAGGGAAGGAGGGAGAGAAAGAGAAGGACGAAGATTAAGATGGATTAAAGGGGAGAGAATTCTGAAAACAGGGAAACAGGAAAGGAGGAAAAGGGAAAAAGGAGGAAAAAGTGGTGAGAAATAAATGGGATTAGGTCAGGGGTTTCAAACAGAGTTAGAGCTAAAGAAGGAGTGGCAATAATGTTGAAGGATAAGTTATGGCAGGAAAAGAGGGAATATTAATGTATCAATTCAAGGATTATGTGGTGTAAAATAAAGGTTGGATGTGAAAAGTGGGTTATAGTAAGTGTTTATGCACCTGGAGAAGAGAAAAGTGTAGAGAGAGAGAGAGAGAGATTTTGGGAAATGTTGAGTGAGTGTGTGGGGAGTTTTGAACCAAGTGAGAGAGTACTTATGGTTGGGGATCTTAATGCTAAAGTGGGTAAAAATGTTGTGGAGGGAGTAGTAGGTAAATTTGGGGTGCCAGGGGTAAATGAAAATGGGGAACCCTTAATTGAGCTATGTGTAGAAAGAGGTTTGGTAATAAGTAATACATATTTTATGAAAAAGAAGATAAATAAATATACAAGGTATGATATAGCTAGCACGTAATGAAAGTAGTTTGTTAGATTATGTATTGGTGGATAAAAGGTTGATGGGTAGGCTTCAGGATGTACATGTTTATAGAGGGGCAACATATATCGGATCATTATTTAGTTGTAGCTACAGTTAAAGTAAGAGGTAGATGGGACATAAGGAAAATAGCAACAGCAAGTAAGAGAGAGGTAAAAGTATATAAACTAAGGGAGGAGGAAGTTAGGGTGATTTTTTTTATTAACATATAGGCCGTTTCCTACCAAGGCAGGGTGGTCTGACAAAGAAACACTTTCATCATCATTCACTCCATCACTGTCTTGCCAGAGGCGTGCTTACACTACAGCTACAAAACTGCAACATTAACACCCATCCTTCAAAGTGCCGGCACTGTACTTCCCATCTTCACGAATCAAGTCCGGCCTGCCGGTTTCCCTGAAACCCTTCATAAATGTTACCTTGCCTACACTCCAACAGCATGTCAACTCCTAAAAACCATTTGTCTCCATTCGCTCCTATCTAACACGCTCACGCACGCTTGCTGGAAGTCCAAGCCCCTTGCACACAAAACCTCCTTTACGCCCTCCCTCCAACCTTTTCTAGGCCGACCCCTACCCCGCCTTCCCTCCACTACAGATTTATACACTCTCGAAGTCACTCTATTTTGTTCCATCCTCTCTATATGTCCAAACCATCTCAATAACCCCTCATCAGCCCTCTGGATAATAGTTTTGGTAATCCCACACCTCCTCCTAATTTCCAAACTACGGATTCTCTGCATTATATTCACACCACACATTGTCCTCAGACATGACATCTCCACTGCCTCCAGCCTTCTCCTTGTTGCAACATTCACAACCCATGTCTCACACCCATACGAGAGTGTTGGTATAACTATACTCTCATACATTCCCCTCTTTGCTTTCATGGATAAAGTTCTCTGTCTCCACAAGCTCCTCAGTGCACCACTCACCTTTTTTCCCCTCGTTAATTCTATGATTCACCTCATCTTTCATATACCCATGTGCTGACACATCCACTCCCAAATATCTGACACATTCACCTCCTTTTACTCTCTCCCTCTAATCTGATATCAAGTCTTCCGTTATCTATTTTTTTTTTTGTTATCCACGTCACCTTACTCTTTCCAATATTCACTTTTAATTTCCTTCTTTTACATACCCCACCAAACTCATCCACCAACCTCTGCAACTTCTCTTCAGAATCCCCCAAAAGCACAGTGTCATCAGCAAAGAGCAACTGTGACAACTCCCACTTTGTGTTAGATTCTTTATCTTTTAACCCCACACCTCATGCCAACACCCGAACATTCACTTGTTTCACAACTCCATCTATAAATATATTGAACAACCACAGTGACATCACACATCCCTGTCTAAGGCCTACTTTTACTGGGAAATAATCTCCCTCTCGCCTACATACTCTAACCTGAGCCTCACTATCCTCATAAAAACTTTTCACCGCTTTCAATAACCTACCTCCTATTCCATACATTTGCAACATCTGCCACATTGCCCCTCTATCCACCCTATCGTATGCCTTTTCCAAATCTATAAATGCCACAAACACCTCTTTACCCTTATCTATATATTGTTCACCTATATGTTACACTGCAAACACTTGGTCTACACACCCCCTACCCTTCCTAAAGCCTCCTTGTTTATCTGCTATCCTGCTCTCCGTCTTACTCCTAATTCTTTCAATAATTACTCTACCATACACTTTACCAGGTATACTCAACATACTTATTCCCCTATATTTTTTACACTCTCTTGTGTTCCCTTTATACAAAGGAACTATGCATGCTCTCTGTCAATCCCTAGGTACCTTACCCTCTTCCATAAATTTGTTAAATAAAAACACTAACCACTCTAAAACTATATCCCATCAATCCCAGCTGCTTTACCTCCTTTCATTCTACCCACTGCCTCACGAACTTCCCCCACACTCACAACTGGTTCTTCCTCACCCCTATAAGATGTTATTCCTCCTTGCCCTGTACACGAAATCACAGCTTCTCTATCTTCATCAACATTTAACAATTCCTCAAAATATTCCCTCCATCTTACCGATGCCTGTAACTCTTCATTTAATAACTCTCCTCTTCTGTTTTTAACTAACAAATTCATTCTTTCCCTAGGCTTTCTCAGCTTATTAATCTCACTCCAAAACGTTTTCTTTTTTTCAACAAAATTTGTTGATAACATCACACCCACCCTCTCATTTGTTCTCATTTTACATTGCTTCACCACTTTCTTAGCCTCTCTTTTTCTCTCCATATACTCCTCCCTCCTTACATCACTTCTACTTTGTAAAAATCTCTCATATGCTAACTTTTTCTCTCTTACTACTCTCTTCACATCCTCATTCCACCAATCGGGTGAGATATAATCACCTATTGGCAGAAAGGTGGGCTAATGAAAGTATGAGTAGTGGGGGGGTTGAAGAGGGTTGGGATAGTTTTAAAAATGCAGTATTAGAATACACACACAACCCGCACATATTAAAAGAGAAGAGCTTACGACGACGTTTCGGTCTGACTTGGACCATTTACAAAGTCACACTCCTAGATTATGACTGACTCCACTACTACTACCACTACCACTATCACTACTACCTCCATTACCCCTCCACCACTTTCATGTGCCCTCCCCTGTCTGCCTGCCTATAAATACCCCTTCCACCTGTCCTTCGTGTTAGTGTGACTTTGTAAATGGTCCAAGTCGGACCGAAACGTCGTCGTAAGCTCCTCTCTTTCTATATGTGCGGGTTGTGTGTGCATTGTTCCAGTCACGGTATTGTGCCTTTATTGTTATTTGCAGTATTAGAATATGGGGCAAAAGTTTGTATCTATAGGAGGGTGGGTGCAGGAGAAAGGAGGAGTGACTGGTGGAATGATGAAGTAAAGGGTGTGATAAAAGAGAAAAAATTAGCTTATGAGAGGTTTTTACAAAACAGAAGTGTTATAAGAAGAGCAGAGTATATGGAGAGCAAAAGAAAGGTGAAGAGAGTGGTGAGAGAGTGCAAAAGGAGAGCAGATGAAAGAGTGGGAGAGGCACTATCAAGAAATTTTGACGAAAATAAGAAAAAAAATGGAGTGAGATAAAAAAGTTAAGAAAGCAAGTTAAGAAAACAGAGAGGGGAGTTGGCTGATGGTGAAGTGGAGGTATTGGGTAGATGGTGGGAATATTTTGAGGAACTTTTAAATGTCGATGAGGAAAGGGAGGCGGTAATTTCATGCACTGGCCACGGAGGTGTAACATCTTTTAGGAGTGAAGAAGAATGAAAAGAATGAAAGGGGGTAAAGCAGCGTGAACTGACGGGATCATGACAGAAATGTTAAAAGCAGGGGGGATATAGTGTTGGTGTGGTTGGTATTTTTTGTATAATAAATGTATGAAAGAGGGGAAGGTACCTAGGGATTGGCAGAGAACATGTATAGTTCCTTTACATAAAGGGAAGGGGGACAAAAGAGATTGTAAAAAATATAGGGGAATAAGTTTACTGAGTATACCAGGTAAAGTATACGGAAGGGTTATTATTGAAAGAATTAGAAGCAAGACAGAGAGTAGGATTGCAGATGAACAAGGAGGTTTTAGAATGGGTAGGGGATGTGTAGATCAAGTGTTTACATTGAAGCATATATGTGAACAGTATATTTAGATAAAGGAAGGGAAGTTTTCATTGCATTTATGGATTTAGAATAGGCATATGATAGAGTGGATAGAGGAGCAATGTGGCAGATGTTGCAAGTGTATGGAATAGGTAGTAAGTTACTAAATGCTGTAAAGAGTTTTTATGAGGATAGTGAAGCTCAGGTTAGGGTGTGTAGGAGAGAAGGAGATTACTTCCCGGTAAAAGTAGGTCTTAGACAGGGATGTGTAATGTCACCATGGTTGTTTAATATATTTATAGATGGGGTTGTAAAAGAAGTAAATGCTAGGGTGTTAGGGAGAGGGGTGGGATTAAATTATGGGGAATCATGTACAAAATGGGAGTTGACACAGTTACTTTTTCTGATGATACTGTGCTTTTGGGAGATTCTAAAGAAAAGTTGCAAAGATTAGTGGATGAGTTTGGGAGGGTATGTAAAGGTAGAAAGTTGAAAGTGAACATAGATAAGAGTAAGGTGATGAGGGTATCAAACGATTTAGATAAAGAAAAATTGGATATCACATTGGAGAGAGGGAGTATGGAAGAAGTGAATGTTTTCAGATATTTGGGAGTTGACTTGTCAGCGGATGGGTTTACGAAGGATGAGGTTAACCATAGAATTGATGAAGGAAAAAAGGTGAGTGGTGCGTTGAGGTATGTGTGGAGACAAAAATTAGATACGTTATCCATAGAGGCAAAGAAGGGAATGTTTGAAAGTATAGTGGTACCAAAACTCTTATATGGGAGTGAAACTTGGGTTGTAAATGCTGCAGCGAGGAAGCGGTTGGAGGCATTGGAGATGTCCTGTCTAAGGGCAATGTGTGGTGTAAATATTATGCAGAAAATTCGGTGTGGAAATTAGGAGATGTGGAGTTAATAAAAGTATTTGTCAGAGGGCCGAAGAGGGGTTGTTGAGGTAGTTTACCTGGAGTTTACCTGGAGAGAGTTCCGAGGGTCAACGCCCCCGCTGCCCGGTCTGTGACCAGGCCTCTTGGTGAATCAGAGCCTGATCAACCAGGCTGTTAAAAAAAAAAAAAAACACTCCTACCATACTTTCCTTCTGTTACACACTTCCTCTCTCATGTACATCGTCACTAATGTGCAGGATGTAGCTTTATAAGAATTCATGAATAGTTGTCTTATTAGGTACATTTATAGAGTCCAGCAACTGGGGTACTGTTTGCCTCAAGAACTGAATTTTAAAAACTACTATGGTGTACTGTCCCATTAGCTGGATTAAGGTTAGGATTTTTGGCTGCAAAATGATCATTAATGCAAGTGCAGGAGCCCTGTGGACCACTGAATGGTGCCCTATACAAGACTTTCCCACACTCATCTTGCCTACACCAAATTATGCAATTGAGATCACCCTTTCCATCAATGCAATTAGGAAGCTGTTGTAAAGAAATAGTACAAATACTGTACAAACATCATTCAAAATGCACACACCTGAGGGCCTACTGTATACCAAACTGGGGTGGGGCTCTTCTTGAGGTCGAGTACTCTCTTCTACCACCCCATTTATTTTGAGTAATTGTTTATTAATTTAATAGATGCAGCTCAGTTGAGGATTGCATTATATGGATCACAACATACATACATAATAAACATACACGTCAGAAACTTCAACTTATAATTTTTAATGTGTAAAAATGCTCTAGTAACCTAACAATCATCCAGTAAAGGAGTGGAAACTCTGCCTAATAACACATTACACATGTACCAGTATCACATTAAACTCACAAATTACTTCCTAGTTTCAATAAATAAAATCCTTAACACTTTTATACAATCACGTCAGCTTCCCGCATATTTATGAAATAAGCCTCTCCAAGTGTTGAATCCCTCTGCACTCAATAGCATTTGGTCATTTGGCATTTGGTCAATAGCATTTGGTCATTTAGAGAGAATGGATCAAAGTAGAATAACTTGGGGAGTGTATAAATCTGTAGGGAAAGGAAGGCGAGGTAGGTGTCGTCCTCGAAAAGGTTGGAGGGAAGGGGTAAAGGAGGTTTTGGGGGCGAGGGGCTTTGACTTACAGCAAGCGTGTGTGAACGTGTTAGATAGGAGTGAATGGAGACGAATGTTTTTTGGGACCTGACGATCTGTTGGAGTGTGAGCAGGGTAATATTTAGTGAAGAGATTCAGGGAAACCGGTTAGCCAGAATTGAGTTCTGGAAATGGGAAATACGATGCCTGCACTTTAAAGGAGGGGTTTTGGGATACTGGCAGTTTGGTTGGACTTTCTAAACTGTCGTATCTGAGCGCCTCTGCAAAGACAGTGATTATGTATGAGTGAAGTGAAAGTGTTGAATGATGAAAGTATTTTCTTTTTTGGGATTTTCTTTCTTTTTGGGTCACCCTGCCTGGGTGGGAGACGGCCAACTTGTTGAATATATATATATATATATATATATATATATATATATATATATATATATATATATATATATATATATATATATATATATATATATATATATATATATATTCAACATTTTGGAAGTTTGCATACACAAATTTTCACTTGTCTTATATGGCAAGGTGAGCGTTGCTATTTAAGACAAAATCGCAAGTTTTACCTAATCGGCACGACATATATATATATATATGTGCCGATTAGGTAAAACTTGCGATTTTGGCTTAAATAGCAACGTTCACTGCCATATAAGCAAGTGAAAACTGTGTATGCAATAATTCCGCCAAAATCATTCTGAACATAACGAAAAAATATATTTCATTGTGTTTGTTTATTATTAAATTAATATTAACGTATCTAAATATATTTAGTTGGGTTAGGCTAAATTAAATTGCGCTTGTTGTAATAAGGTTAGGTAGGTTTTCAAAGTTTCTCTTGGTACAAAATTATAAATTCTTACATTAACATAAATGAAAAAAATATATCTTTAAACGTATAAGAGAAAATTTTAGAAAGGACTTAATTTTAAATGAGTTCTTGCTAATTGACCAGTTTTACCTAATCGGCACGACATATATATATATATATATATATATATATATATATATATATATATATATATATATATATATATATATATATATATTCCTTCCCTCTATCCTTTCATAGAATCGTGTTATAGTGTGGCTTCTAAACTTTTGTTTGGGGACCATGAAATTGACTCGTGTGAGGGTGTGCAACAGGGGGACCCTCTTGCTCCCTTTCTATTCTGTCTAGCCATCAAGGATGTCACAGAAGCATTGTCCAGTGA
>WNWK01054920.1:0-11409 GCA_009830355.1 Cherax destructor
ATTTTTGTTCAAAGACACCTTCCGATGAGGTGCCCGAACCCATTAACAAAGGAAAAGGGAAGGTTGCGGGTGTTATAAAGTAGTCACTGCAAAATTTATACTCGGCTAAAACCCTCAGTCCAGAACAGCATCAGGCGAAAATTCCCCTCTGTTAAATCTACACCCCATGACCCAAAACCGGCCCAGATTTTCCCGGGACGTTGACCGGGGTCAGTTCATCATCACTGCTTGAGTTCCCGCCCCCGTTCCCGGGGAAAAAGAAATAAGAACATAAAAAAAAAGAACACTGCGCAGGCCAGGGCCCATGTGAGGGAGGCCCATCACAAGCTTTTTTCCCACCTGAGCAACCCTTTCCAGGAAACCCCGGAGCGGTCATTCCACTTAAGGAATTTGAGAATTGCCCTATAGCACAAGCAGGGTAAAACCCACACCCCCCCACACCCACCTTATTTTTTCAACCTTTTTAAAACTAAAACGTCCACCCCCTATGATTTTTTCAGGAGTTTTTTCCACTCATCCACCTTTTTCCCCAAACCAATTTTTTCCTATACCTTCCTGAATCTGAATTTTTCCCAACTTAAACAGGTTGGGAGTCCCCCTTGGGGGGATATTTTCACCTTTTACACCCCCTCATTTATTCCTTTTTTCCATTTATACACCCAATCATACCGAACTTTTAGCAAATCCAATGGGGCCAACCAAACATATAAGAGTTGAAGAAAAACCCTGGGGATTTTTATTATTTATACGTCTTGATAAAAAGCCAAGGTTTCTTTACTTTTTAACACTTATACTTTGTTTGGTTTAGATTACCAACCAGAACTCCAAATCCTTCTCGAAACACAAGTATTAAGATTTACCCAGTTTATATGTTGTTATTGTCCTGCCCAAATTTAGAATTTTGCATTTGTCTGCATTAAACTGATTCCACCCCCGCCATGTATCATTCAAATCATCCGGAGGTTCTAATGTCCTTATTAGAATAATTTGGGGACGGTTTTTTGGTGTCACGAAAATTTTTTTATGTTGCTATTTTTCCCCCCATCTATGCTTTATGAAATTGTAAACAAGGGGGGGCCAAAAATGCCCTGGGACCCGCTTGAGAGTCCCCCCCGATTTCCCTTTTTAGAAACTTTCCGCCTATTTGAAACCAGCCCCCCCAAAAAAAAAACCCCCTCCTTTCCCCGGGCCTTAAGTTTCATAAAATCCCGATGGGAATTTTATCGGGTCTTACTGGTCCATATACACAATATCATATTAACCATGTATCATATTCATCTACCCCCCAAACACCTTAGTAAAAAAAAGAAAATTAAGACAGGAACCCCCCCTAGAAAACCGGGAGATTCAAATCAATTTATGCCTTTCAAGATGGCTAGAATTGCCCGGCAATTATTGATTCCATAAATTTATCAATATGGAGGGGCTTAGGTCAAGTTCGGCAGACCGTCACCTGCCTTGAAAAAGGGGATTACTTTGTTTTCCCCCTTGTCGGACTATGCCTTTGGTGAATTGAAAAGATTTCAAAGGTTTTTTTCCCCCTTTTTTTTTTCCTTTTTTAAAACCTTTAAACAGTTCATCAGGGGGGATTTGTTAGGTTTTAATTTTTTATTTGTCTGAGGCCATGTCACTAGTTACCCCAATCGACTTCTATTTTCTTCCAGTTCTAATAATTTATTATTTTTGGGTTTTTAACTTCCTGAGTAAAAAAATAAGAGGGTAAGTATTGAAAAAATTTTCCCCAAAATCCTTATCACTGTCCTGATCTGTCCTGGGGTTTCTCTTAAGTGGGCCCCCCTTGTCCCTAATCTTTTCTGATACCTGAAAGAAATCTTTGGGATCTTCGAATCCCTTTGACCAGCCCATAATCCCTTTTTTTTTTTTTATTCCTTTTTTTTTTTTCTTTAATTGCAAATATTGATTTTTTTCTGTCCATCCCCCTTTTTTTACGCTATATATGCCCCCTTTTTTTCCAATGAGAGTTTTTAATTATTGTTCATCCATTTTGGGGCATTTTTTTTAGATCAATTTCCCCACCGGAAAAAAGTTGCCCCCGGGAGCAGAACTACGCCTGGAAAAGTCAATTGGAAAAAACCCCCTACCTGACCCATAGTCAGGTCATCCCACTTAGCCCACCCTTTAAATTTTACCCCATGAAATCGGATAAGCGAAAATCAGGAAAAAGACTTATTCAGACCTGGGGAATTCCTGATATATTGAAACAAGGGTTTGTGACTTTCCCCCAAACCTTTTAACCCAAGATTATTAATTAGTGATTTTTTTTAGCAAGAACCAAATCAAGCAATTGTCTTAGTTGGTTTTTTAAAAATGTTTTAAAAAAAACTTGAACCGTATCAAGAAAGTCACTAAACTCAAGATTACCTGTCAATTGTTCCAATAATTTGTCAAAGTTAAAAACTCCCATTAACACAACAATTTTATATCAGACGCCTTATGAATTTGTCCCAAACAGCTTCGACCCTTCCGACTTGGGGGCCCTAAAACACACCCAAAAATTTAAATTTTTTACGACCCCCGAGAAACTGAGCCAAACAGATTCTGTGTCCGTGTTTTAATCTTTTCTTGTCTAAACAACAATTTAAATTATTTTATACATCCCCTCCCCCCCCCTTCCTGTTTTCCCATCATGTGGAATAGTTTTAACCCTGAATGTTTACCAAGGATTTCATCTTTTTGGGTTTAACCAGGTCCCCTTATAGAAAAAATCTATATTACCTGCACTTGCAAGTAATCTTGCTATCTATCTTATTTCTTAGACCCATTTTGTATAGTAAACCTTTAAGGGGGTGTCATTTTCCCCTACTATCTCTTTGTTTGGGATCAATTGCTTTTTCCTTTTTGAACTTTATTTTGAATCTTTTCTTTTTAAAATATTTCCCGAGGTATCCCGGAATTCTGGGGGAACAGTAGGAGTTTGGGACAGCACACTGTTCATTTTTTGGGGGCCCCCACATCACATTAATATCCATACCCCCATACCTCACATAAATGACAGTTTTCCTTTGTCCTGAAACCATACATTTGTTTTGAAATTTTTCAAGGAGACAAAGATGGAATGGGTATTTTGATGGACAAGAAAAGGACCCACCCGGTTTACCCAAAAGGTCCATGCCCCACAAGGGTGTTTATATTGCCCCAAATTTTTAAAATTTTTGGATAGTATACCCATCAGCTTAAAGGGAAATTACAAATTTTAACCATAAAAATAGATACATCTCAAACACACTGCACTGGGAGTCCCGCCCCGTTGATCTTGATACCGTGAACGATTCTTCAACACTGTGAAGATGTGAATTTTAAAAACACCCGGATGAGTTCGGCATGCCATAGATGCATTTTCGATCTTTATATGTCCATAATTTGAAGGAAAAAACGCGATGGGATCCAAAAAGATCCCCCTAGTAGTTCAACAAAATGGTATGAATCGTCACCACCCCCCCTCTTGTTGAAAGCTTTTCGCCCCCCGAGGGCTAGGTGTGGGGGAGACAACCCCACACTGGAACCTTGTTATATTTTTTTTAGGGTGTTTCCCATCCGGCATTACATATTTGGTTGTTTTCTTTTTTTTTAGTTTGAGGAAACCCAGTTTTATGTCTTTCCTTAGTCTTTGTTAAGATAATTATATTTTTTGATTAAAGAGGACTTGGTTAACCCCATGTTACTTTTGTATTTCCCGTTTTTATTAATAAAAAAAAAAAAAAAAAAATTATCTAACGCCAAAGTACCATGGGAACATATATGATGTTAAAACCTTTAAATATTGTATTATATTATATTTTTTTTTGGGTTGGGTTTTTATTAACCTTTTTTACCAATAATTTTTAATTGTCTTGATCCCGGGAAAAACCCGGGAGTTGTTCCGCCTTTTCACCCGACGACTCATGTGGGGTATAGGGTCCCCCTGTCAGGCTGTGGTTCACCCCCTTCCCCCGAGTAGTACCTTTGTACTCTTTGCTAATCTAAACCTTAATTCTAAAAGTCTCTAATAACCCACCCCTTTCATGGGAAAAGGCGAAACTTTATATCGATAGAATTTCTTAGTTACGAGTTGTCATAAGGGGGTTGATTATTTAAACGTACGTCTTTTAAAAAGACTGTCTAACTTTATATTGGATCTATGTTTCCTGGTAAAATTTATTATTATATTTATTTTGATCGTTCCCTTTTTGAAAAAGGGGGAAAGATAATAATTTTGGTTTTATTGAGATCAGTTCATAAATTTATGAATATTTATTCAATTTAATATTAAAAAATATGAATTTTATTTTTTGTTCATCCTCCATAAGGGGAAGGAATTTTAACAAATGAAATTTTCATTGATAAGCAAAAATTTTTCCAGTACCCTTGTTTTTTATAAATTTTTTCCCCTAGTAAAAAGCCAACAAAACTGTTTTACAATAGGATCAGGGCCCCAATTTAAAACTTTTTCAACACTAATGATTAAATTTTATAAAGGGGACAATTTAACTGGGTAAAATTTCATTGTAACGTTTTAGATTAAATAACCAGGACATCATTTGGTTAATATATTTTAAAAAAAAAGGGGTTATTCGTTCTATTGAAAAATTATTAAAAAGGAAAAAAAAAAGGACCTTGACCGATTCCCGGAGGGGGTTTGGGCTCCGATCAAACCAAACACAAAACATTTAAACCCGGGATAAGATTTTTTCATATCAAACAAAGATATATACAATTTAAATTATACATATATGTATGTTATATATATATATATATATATATATTTAAATATAATATATATATATATATATAAAAATTTTAAAAAAAAATCCCCTGCCTCGGAAAAAAAGTGGATAAAAAGGCTTAAGGAAGAATATTTAATTCTTTCTAAGATTTGTATTACTTCCCTACCCCCATCTTTTTTAAAAAATATATAAAATTTATTTCAAGAAAAATAAGTAAATACTTAAAAATACAATAGGGGAAAAAAAGTGCAAGTGTTTAATGACCACCCCCATGAAAGTCGTGTAGTCTTAGAAAGGGTAAGGGGCGAAAAAGGCCTGGGTTGCTTAACCTGTGTCATATCCCCTGATTTGGGGATTTCCCAAACCCGTGACCAACTTGAATAAACTCAGAGAAATGTTTTGGGTTGAACAAAGAGATACACCTGTATGAGAAAAATTCATCTATATAAAAAAACAAGAACAAAATAAAAGATCCTTCCTTGAAAGACATGTCAGCATTTTGACAGCTGGGAAAATAAGATGGGGGGGTTGAAGGGGTGTCTGGGGGACAGTGCCCTGAGGGGAGGTTTCTGGAGGACAATGACCAAAAAAAAAAATATTGGCCCTGGGGATAAACAATAAAGACAAAGATATTTAATTCAAGAGGTACAAAATAGGATACTCCCGAGATGAACCAAAGGATGATGCCTGGGAAAGTGTTGACACAACCAGCAAAAAAAAGGGGTGAGGAGAACAGAAAAAAAGCCACAGCGAAAACCCCAATATCTACCAAAACAGATTTAATCTAAAATTATGCCTTTGTATCTGCAGGCATGGGATATTTGGTAAACAGGTGGGACATGCCTGACCCCAAAAAAAGCCAACCCACATGAAAAAGGAGAGTGCAATTTCCCTTTTTGTAACTTATTTACCCAAAAAGTGCACCATCAATCCATGGGAAAAAGCTACAACACACTGCCAGGCACTACAAAAGGGGGAAAAAGACACAGCCAGACTATTGAAAAAAAAAAAGGAAAGCCTCCAGGGAAGATGCTTTTTTTGGCAAAAGGAAAAGACTGGCGATGACGTTCCTAACCAACTGAAAACCTGGGGCAGAGCCGGGCTGGCCCACCCAGAACAACGAAAAATAGAGCCAGAAATAAAACCCTTTCCCAAATTTCCACCAATATAATGCATTTGGTTTGCATACAGGGTCTAAGCCGCAAAACAAAAAACCTAATCAAGGGACTGCCCAAGTCAATCAATTTTGTGGTCACAGGGGGCCTAAAGGGAACATTTAAAGAATGGATCAAATTATAAATATTCAGATAAATTCGTGGAGCAAAGGGTGGGGGGGTTTCCTTGCATTGGGGTCGCTATTTGTCAGAACTACTAAACACCTAATGGTGTTAGTTTGGGGGGAAGATTAAAAAAAATTTCAATGTGTGGTATAAAAACCCCGAGCAACTTCCAGCAATTCCAGGGCAGCTTTTAAAAATTGACCACTGTCTAGAAAAATTTCCCCCAACCCCGCCCCCCAAAAATCTTACTACTAGATTTCAACTTGAACACCCCAAAATAGAAATAAAAAATGTTTTAGCAGTCATAGAGGAGTCTTCAGATGAAATTCCCCACACAAAATATTAAATCTCACCAAACACCTTAAAACCCGCAAATATTAGGCCTACAGACAAAAATATGCTGGGCCTCATCTTCATTAACAAGACGATCTGATATGTAATTAAACGTACGCATTTAGTTCACAACAAAAGAGGTCAGAATGTTGACAAGGCTTGACAAACAAAATGTGCGTCATGTTAACTTAAGGTGAATGAATCTTACAGAGACAAGAATCGCAGGAAGAACTAAAAGCAAAAAGGAAATTTAAAACAAACAAAAATACTTCTTCTCTTATGCCAAATCTAAGGAAAAATCAACATCCAGTATTGGGCCTCTGCTTAGGCAGGATGGGACATACAGAGATGACAGCCAAGAAATGAGTGAGATATTAAAGTCCTAATACGACTCAGTGTTCAGAGCCGCTGCCCAGACTAAGGGTCAACAATCTAAATGAATTCTTTATGAACGAGCCCCAAAAATTTGGTCATCTCAAATATCTCGGATATTATCCTAACTCCACAAGACTTTGAAAACGCAATAAATGACATGCTCATACACTCTGCCCCAGGCCCAGACTCATGGAACTCCGTGTTCATCAAGAATTGCAAGAAGCCCCTGTCGCGTGCCTTCAGCATTCTATGGAGACGAAGCATGGACAAAGGGTCATCCACACTCTCTAAAAACAACAGACATAGCCCCACTCTACAAAAATGACAGAAAAGCAATTGCAAAGAACTACAGACCGATAACACTAATATCCCATATCATAAAAATCTTTGAGAGGGTTCTAAGAGCAACATCGCCAACCACCTAGATACCCATCAATTGCACAACCCAGGGCAACACGGGTTTAGAGCAGGTCGCTCCTGCCTGTCCCACCTACTATACCACTATGACAGGGTCCTGGATGCTATTGAGGATAAACAAAATACAGATGTAGTATACACAGACTTTGCAATAGCTTTCGACAAGTGTGACCATGAGGCCTGGTCTCAGACCGAACCCCGGGGGGTTGACCCCCGAAACCCTCTCCAGGTAAACTCCAGGTAAACAACAACAACAGTAGTTCACGTCACATTTCCAACAACACAATTTGACCGAGACTCTATATCTTTTCCTTGATTATAATCAAAGAATATGATAGGCAATGGTGTCTTGTGTAGGAATCTCTGTTTCTCAGTCACTTCTTAATTTCGGTGGTTTGGACAGTGAAAGTGTTAAGAGGGATATGACGACTGACCTCATTGTTGAAAGTCAGATGTTGTTTGTGCAAGATATTATTGTAGGTTGGTAGACAGCAACCACCCAGGGAGGTACTACCGTCCTGCCAGGTGACTGTGAAAGAGAAACCTGAAACTGTTTTACATGATGGTAGGATTGCTGGTGTCTTTTTTTTTCTGTCTCATAAACACGCTGGATAACAGGTATATCTAGCTACTTCTACTTACACTTTAGGTCACACTACACTGGCATACACATGCATATATATACATACACACATCTAGGTTTTTCTTCTTTTTCTTAATAGCTCTTGTTCTATTTATTTTCTCTATTGTCCATGGGGAAGTGGAAAAGAATCTTTCCTCCGTAAGCCATGCGTGTCGTATGAGGCGACTAAGATGCCGGGAGCAATGGGCTAGTAACCCCTTCTCCTGTACAAATCTACTAAAAACAAGAAGAAGAAAAACTTTATAAAATTGGGTTGTCTGAATGTGCGTGGATGTAGTGCGGATGATAAGAAAGAGATGATTGCCGATGTTATGAATGAAAAGAAGTTGGATGTCCTGGCCCTAGCGAAACAAAGCTGAAGGGGTAGGCGAGTTTCAGTGGGGAGAAATAAATGGGATTAAGTCAGGAGTATCTGAGAGAGTTAGAGCTAAGGAAGGGGTAGCAATAATGTTGAAGGATCAGTTATGGAAGGAAAAGAGGGAATATAAATGTGTAAATTCAAGGATTATGTGGATTAAAATAAGGGTCGGATGCGAAAAGTGGGTCATAATAAGCGTGTATGCACCTGGAGAAGAGAGGAGTGTAGAGGAGAGAGAGATTTTGGGAGATGTTAAGCGAATGTATAGGAACTTTTGAACCAAATGAGAGAGTAATTGTGGTAGGGGACCTAAATGCTAAAGTGGGAGAAACATGCAGAGAGGGTGTAGTAGGTAAGTTTGGGGTGCCAGGTGTAAATGATAATGGGAGCCCTTTGATTGAACTTTGTATAGAAAGGGGTTTAGTTATAGGTAATACATATTTTAAGAAAAAGAGGATAAATAAGTATACAAGATATGATGTAGGGCGTAATGACAGTAGTTTGTTGGACTATGTATTGGTAGATAAAAGACTGTTGAGTAGACTTCAGGATGTACATGTTTATAGAGGGCTACAGATATATCAGATCACTTTTTAGTTATAGCTACAGTGGGAGTAAAAGGTAGATGGGATACAAGGAAAATAGAATCAGTAAGAAAAAGAGAGGTGAAGGTATATAAACTAAAAGAGGAGGCAGTTAGGGTAAGATATAAACAACTATTGGAGGATAGATGGGCTAGTGAGAGTGTAGGCAATGGGGTCGAAAATGTATGGGGTAGATTTAAAAATGTAGTGTTAGAGTGTTCAGCAGAAGTTTGGGTTACAGGCGAGTGGGTGCAGGAGGGAAGAGGAGCGATTGGTGGAATGATGATGTAAAGAGAGTAGTAAGGGAGAAAAGTTAGCATATGAGAGGTTTTTACAAAGTAGAAGTGATGCAAGGAGGGAAGAGTATATGGAGAGAAAAAGAGAGGTTAAAAGAGTGGTGAAGCAATGTAAAAAGAGAGCAGATGAGAGAGTGGGTGAGATGTTATCAGCAAATTTTGTTGAAAATAAGAAAAGTTTTGGAATGAGATTAATAAGTTGAGGAAGCCTAGAGAACAAATGGATTTGACAGTTAAAAATAGGAGAGAGTTATTAAATGGAGAGTTAGAGGTATCGGAAGATGGAGAGAATATTTTGAGGATTTGTTAAATGTTGATGAAGACAGGAAGCTGTGATTTCGTGTGTAGGGCAAGGAGGAATAACATCTTGTAGGAGTGTGGAAGAGCCAGTTGTGGGTGTAGGGAAGTTCGTGAGGCAGTGGGTAGAATGAAAGGGGTAAGGCAGCTGGGATTGATGGGATAAAGATAGAAATGTTAAAAGCAGGTGGGGATATAATTTTGGAGTGGTTGGTGCTATTATTTAATAAATGTATGGAAGAGGGTAAGGTACCTAGGGATTGGCAGAGAGCGTGTATTGTTCCTTTGTATAAAGGCAAAGGGACAAAAGAGTGCAAAATTATAGGGGAATAAGTCTGTTGAGTGTACCTGGTAAAGTGTATGGTAGAGTTATTATTGAAAGAATTAAGAGTAAAACAGAAAGCAGGATAGCAGATGAACAAGGGGCTTTAGGAAAGGTAGGGGTGTGTAGACCAAGTGTTTACAGTGAAACATATAGGTGAACAGTATTTGGATAAGGGTAAAGATGTTTTTGTGGCATTTATGGATTTGGAAAAGGCGTATGATAGGGTAGATAGGGGGCAATGTGGCAGATGTTGCAGGTGTATGGAATAGGAGGAAGGTTACTGAAAGCAGTGAAGAGTTTTATGAGGATAGTGAGGCTCAGGTTAGAGTGTGTAGGAGGGAAGGGACTATTTCCCAGTAAAAGTGGGCCTTAGACAAGGATGTGTGATGTCACCGTGGTTGTTCAATATATTTATAGATGGGGTTGTAAGAGAAGTGAATGCGAGGGTCTTGGCAAGAGGTGTTGGGCTAAAAGATAAAGAAGCAAATACAAAGTGGGAGTTGTCACAGTTGCTTTTTGCTGATGACACTGTGCTTTTGGGAGATTCTGAAGAGAAGCTGCAGAGGTTGGTGGATGAATTTGGTAGGTGTGTAAAAGAAGAAAATTGAAAGTGAATATAGGAAAGAGTAAGGTGATGAGGATAACAAAAGAATAGGTGACGAAAGATTGGATATCAGATTGGAGGGAGAGAGTATGGAGGAGGTGAATGTATTCAGATATTTGGGAGTGGACATGTCGGCGGATGGGTCTATGAAGGATGAGGTGAATCATAGAATTGATGAGGGAAAAGGGTGAGTGGAGCACTTCGGAGTCTGTGGAGACAAAGAACCTTGTCCATGGAAGTAAAGAGGGAATGTATGAGAGTATAGTTATACCAACGCTCTTATATGGGTGTGAAGCATGGGTGATGAATGTTGCAACGAGGAAGGCTGGAGGCAGTGGAGATGTCATGTCTGAGGTCAATGTGTGGTGTGAATATAATGCAGAGAATTCGGAGTTTGGAAATTAGGAGGAGGTGCGGATTACCAAAACGATTGTTCAGAGAGCTGAGGAGGGGTTGTTGAGGTGGTTTGGACATGTAGAGAGAATGGAACGAGACAGAGTGACTTCGAGAGTGTATAAATCTGTAGTGGAGGGAAGGCGGGTAGGGGTCGGCCTAGGAAAGGTTGGAGGGAGGGTAAAGGAAGTTTTGTGTGCGAGGGCTTGGACTTCCAGCAAGCATGTGTGAGCGTATTTGATAGGAGTGAATGGAGGCATATGGTTTTTAATACTTGACGTGCTGTTGGAGTGTGAGCAAAGTAACATTTATGAAGGGATTCAGGGAAACCGGCAGGCCGGACTTGAGTTCTGGAGATGGGAAGTACAGTGCCGGCACTCTGAAGGAGGGGTGTTAATGTTGCAGTTTTATAACTGTAGTGTAAAGCACCCTTCTGGCAAGACAGTGATGGAGTGAATGATGATGAAAGTTTTTCTTTTTCGGGCCACCCTGCCTTGGTGGGGATCGGCCAATGTGTTAATAAAAATAATAATTATTGCAACAAATTATATTAACTACTAAGAATGCTGTACAAATTTCCACACAGTGAAAGTGGTCCCCATGAACATAAATGACTGACACTTGAAAAGCAGCAGTCATGAAGGTGGAGGACTATTTAACCAAAAATTATGGTGTCCAGGAAACCATTATTGATATTTTATTCAGTAGATGAGAGAATACTGCGGTGATCACGACTACATTGTCATAACCATGGAGCCAAAAATCGTAAAACACATCAGG
>WNWK01054921.1:0-11409 GCA_009830355.1 Cherax destructor
AGGGATTCAAGTTAGATAAGTTTAGATTTAAAAATATGGAAAGTTTTGGGTTTTGGGAAATAGGGTAGTTGATGGTGGAACAGTCTCCCTAGTAGGGTTTTAAGCAAGGACCTTGGGTATTTTTAAATTTAGGTTGGATAAATTCATGAGTGAAAGGGGTTGGATTTGAGTGGGAATTGCACATGAGTAAATAAAATTATCAAAGCTTATTTCTTGGGTAGCATTAAAAATTGGGTTGAACAAATATTCTGTTAGTGGGAGGGAATGTGAAGGACCTGCCTAGAATGGGAACAGGCCTGCTGCAGTGTTCCTCCTTTCTTATGTTCTTATGGAGGATTACTGTATCTGATTTTTAGAAGGGAGGTTGTAGTGATCCGCTCTTGTGGGAACGCAGCGGCCCTACTGCACCACCTCGGGGGCCCCTTACAATAACAACAAACATAGTACAGCGATGGCCCAGCACATAGCGTGTGGTCTCTCTCTTACACAGATACATTCGTGATGCAGATTACATGGTAGGCAAAATTTCGCCGTATATAGCTTTTCTGAGGACATATCCCCTTCATCACCTGTCCTGCGCAGCAGACTTAATGTATTTTCTTCTTTTGCAGACATGTACCATGGATTCTGTGTTCAAAAAACCGGGAATAAGGCCTGTTTTTTTATCACAACAGCCAGTATAACTGGTTTGGGTGAGAAGACATATGTTGTGTCATCTGAAATAAAATGGGTTTGAGTGTTGTGATGCTTCGGTAGGTCATTTATGTAAATGAGGAATAGGAGTGGCCCAGGACACTTCCTTGATGGACCCCGACTGTAATTTTTTGGGGAAAGTTCCTCCATTTGTGTACACGTTTTTTTTGGGGGTATGACTTAAGGTAGTTAGGGGGTCTTATACCATAGTGTGCTAATTTTGTGAGCAGTAAATCATGGTCGACTGTATCAAAGCTTTGCGTAGATCAATGAAGTTTCCCCAGTGGGACTTCTTTCTTCTCAAGTGCGGTGTATATTAAAACATGTGCATAATAGCATCGTTTGTGCTCTTGTTTGTCCTGAATCCAAATTGACAGGGTTGAGTACATTGGGGGAGACGGGGTGGAATAGATTTGTTATGATTAAAAATTTTGAAACAGTGGTAAATTAAAATTGGTCTATAATTATTCAATCTGTTTGATCCCCCCTTTGTGGATCAGGGTGACCCCAGCTATTTTGAGTTTTGGGAAAAAAATGGGTTTTTGAATATGTTGCATAATTGGGGAAGCCTTGAATTTTTTACAAAAAGTTGGTAAAACTGTTTTTCTCCCGCCTTTTTTAAGGGTGTTTTTATAGTGAACTTCCCTTGGGTTTTGGGAGGACTAGGAATATGTATTTTAAGGGGGGAGGACGGGGGGTTTTAGCGGGGTTTTTCCTGTTCTTTTATTTGGGAAAAAACCTTGTTTGCTGTCTCAGTTGGTGAGGTAGGGGGGTTTAAACTGTTTTTGATAATTTGATGGTGTTGTTTTTGGATATCTTTTTTTTTTCCTGAATTCAGATAGGGTACTCCAGGTCTTTTTTATATCCCTTTTATGTTCTGGAGTCTGTTCTCATAATCAATTTTTTTTAAACCCTTTTTATCAGGCTGGTAAGGGTTGATGAGGCGTTTGGATTGTTCTCTGGTTATTAGCCCCTTCTGTATTGTTTTTTATATTGGTGCCTTTTTTTAATGGTTTTAAAAGCTGGGTGTTAGCCAGGGATTGTTAATCTTGCTGTACTGTTTAGTTTTTTTTGGGCAATGCTTGTTTAGAGGTGGTGGGTTTTTTAAAGGAAATTCTTGATGCATTCATTAGTATCTGAATATGTTTCTAACTCTTTTCCAGTCAATGTTAATCATAGCTGTTTTAAAAAATTTTTACACTGACTCGTTATGATCTGGGGAACTTTTTTAATATCTTGGGCAATTTACCCAAAGGTTTGGGTTTTGAGAAAAGGGCGGGTAGTGGTCTGTGGTGTTGTCTCATAGTTTTGTGAATTCTGTTACTTGTGGGTCCTGGTTTGGAGATTTATATTAAATCTCCTGTGAGGAAATGGTCTTTGTTCATGTGTGCATCAGTTATCAGGTTTCTAGTTTTCACTAAAGTGGTGAATATTGAACAACCACGGTGACATCAAAACCCCTTGTCAAGGCCCACTTTCGGGAAATAGTCCCCCCTCTCTCCTCCCCACTCTAACCTGAGCCTCACTATCCTCATAAAAACTCTTACTGCTTTCATAACCTCCCCCTTTTCCCATACACCTGCAACATCTGCCCTTGCCCCCTATCCACCTTATCATACCCCTTTTCCAAATCCATAAATGCCACAAAAACCTCTTTACCCTTATCCAAATACTGTTCACCTTTTGTTTCACTGAAAACACTTGGTCTACACCCCCCCTACCTTTCCTAAAGCCACCTTGTTCATCTGCTATCCTGCTTTTGTCTTACTCTTAATTCTTTCAATAATAACTCTACCATACACTTTACCGGGTACACTAAAAGACTTTTTCCCCCTATAATTTTGCAGTCTTTTTTGCCCCCTTTCCCTTTATACAAAGGAACAATACACCTCTCTCCAATCCTATACCTTCCCTCTTCCATACATTTATTAAATAATAGCACCAACCACTCCAGAAAATCCCCCCTGCTTTTAACATTTCTTCCCATCAATCCCCTGCCTTCCCCTTTCATTCCCCACTCCTCACAATTCCCCCCCACTTACAACTGGTTCTTCCACACTCCTACAAGATTTATTCCTCCTTGCCCCATACACGAAATCACACCCTGTCTTCATCAACATTTAACATCTCCTCAAATTATTCCCTCCATCTTCCCCATACCCCTAACTCTTCATTTAACTCTCCTCTCCTATTTTTTAAATGTCAAATCCATTTGTTCCTAGGCTTCCTCAACTTTTTAAACTCCTCCAAAACTTTCTTATTTTCAACAAAAATTGTTTAACATTTACCCACCCTCTCATTTGCTCTCTTTTTACATTGTGACCCCTCTCTTTAAACCCCTCTTTTTTTCTTCTTCTCCTCCCCCCTAGCATCCTTCTACTTTGTAAAAACCTCTCATATGCTGACTTTTTCTCCCAGAAGGTTCACATGCAGCAACACCACCCCAGAAGGTTCCCTGCCACACCACCACCCCAAAGGTTCACATGTCCCCCCCCAAGAAGGTTCCCTCCCAAACACCCCCCCAAGAAGGTTCACATGCCATAACACCTCCCCAAGAGGTTCACATCCCATAACACCTCCCCAAGAAGGTTCACATGCTACAACTCCCCCCTAAGAAGGTTTACATGCCCCACATCCCCCCAAAAAAGGTTCACATGCCACCTTTCTAAAACTCAACCCCCTTCCGTTTTTTTAACACCCTTGGGAGAGGGGGGCACTGGGTTCCCCCGCATTTAAAAAAACAGCAACCCCACCCCACAAAGGCGGCAGTAAAAAAAGCAAAAATACAGCCCAAATGCCTAACGCCCCATTTTTAAAAAATCTTTAAAAAGGGTTCAAGGGGCAAGATCCCCACTCATTGATCCTCAATTACAAAAGGGCAGCAGGGTTGGGGCGTCTTGTCTGCCCCAACTACTGGACCACTACGAAAAGGTCTGGATTTAGAAGCCCAAACAAGAAATCGATTTATATACACAGATTTATATACACTTTTTGGTGTGATAGCACAAAATGCGTGATAAAAAATGGAAAAAGTTGGTAGATGGATCTAAAATTTTCCCCGATATGGAAAACGTAAAATTTAAAAATCTCATCGGGGTAAAAAAAAAATTTCCCCAAACCCCCAAAAGGGAAAACTAATGTCAAAGACCTGGGAGTGATCATGACAGGGATCTCACCTTAAAAGGACCATAACATTAGCAATCGCATCTCCCAAAAAAAATTGACAGGATGGATAATGAAAACCCTTTCCCAAAACCCAAAGGATAAGCCCATGTTGACTTTTTCCCAGGTCCTTGTTCTATCTAGGCTGGAATATTGGAAACCTTTTTTTGCACCTTTCAAGGAAGGTGAAATTGCTGAACTAAAAAATGTACAGACAACCTTCACAGCATAACTACAATAAACCACCTCAATTACTGGGAAGGGCGAAGTTCCTAAACCTGTACTCCCTGGAACGCAGGCAGGAGAGATCATTATTAAAACCCCTTGGAAAATCCTGGGGTTTAGTACCAAACATGCACAAAAGAGTCATTACAAAAAAAAAAAGCCCGGCAGACGATGTAACCCCCCAATGAAAAGCAGGGGTGCCACTACACGTTGAGAGCAACACAATAAGTGTCGGGGGCCCAAGACTTTTCCCAACTGCCTCCGCATTCCCAAAGGGGATTCTAATGGACCCATGGCTGTCTTCAAGCGGGCACTGGACAGGCACCTAAAGTCGGTGCCTGACCAGCCAGGGGCTTGGTTCGTACGTTGGACTGCGTCGGCCAGCAGTAAAAACCTGGTTGATGAGGCTCTGACCCAACATGAGGCCTGGTCACGACCGGGCCCCAGGGGCTTGACCCTGGAACTCTCTCCAGGAAAAAAAAGGGGTCAGCACATAAGACCAGTTTTGGGTGATGTCATGGTGGAATATTGTGGGTTTGTAGGTGAAAAGGTCACACATAAGACCAGTGTTTTTGTTTCTCATGGAAGTGAGGAAGGTCAGTGATTTAAATGTTCATAAGATTTTTCCCAAGTGTTGTCACGGGGTTTTCCAATTTTCAAAATCCCCCAGAACAAGACCAGCACCACTGCTTTGCTCACTAGATTTGTACCATGTTTGTCTACCTGGGGTCTACCTGGAGGGGAATTCGGGGTTCCCAACGCCCCAGGCGGTCTGACCAGGCCTCCTGTTGGACCAGAGCCTGATCAGCAGGCGGGCCCCTGCTGGCCACCCAGGTCCCAACGTACGAACCACAGCCCGGCTGATCAGGCAGACTTGAGGTGCCTGTCCAGTGCCCCGCTTGAAAACAGCCAGGGGTTTTTTGGAAACCCCCGGGGGGGGAATTTGGAGGCCCCGTTTTAAAAGTTTTGGGCCCCCCAAAAACTTTTTTTTGTCTCTCAAATGAAAGGCACCCTTGCTCTTTTGGGGGATGTTTCGCCTGCCGAGTCTTTTTTTTCGTGGGGTGATTTTTTTGGGGAAATTTGGGGGCTAATCCCCCGGAATTTCCATGTGTATAAAATAATGTTCTTTTTTCCCCCCCGCGTTCTAAAATTTCGGGGGTTTTGGAACCAAAGGGATTAGGGGGGTTTTTCGCACTTATGCGTGCGGTGAAGGGTTTTCTGCACATTTTCCCAAAGGGCAGCAATTTTACCCCCTTGAGGGTTTTATTAGTGTGCGAAAAAAATTTTCCCCGCCTAGATAGAAAAAGCGATCTGAAAAATGTAAAAAAAAGGGTTTTGGGACCCCTTTTTTTGAAGGATTCTTTTCCATCCTGTCATTTTCGAGAAAAGTTTTTAAATTTTTCTGATTTTTATGGGGAGGCCTCGGCATGATCACTCCCAGGTCTTTGACATTCTTTTTTTCCCCTTGGTTTGTTTTTTTTACTCAATGAGATTTTTTTCCCTCAAATAGAAATTTCTTAAAAATTTTAAATATTTTTTTATGAAAACCCTTTTTAAAAATGCTTGGGGTCTTGCAGTGTTTAAAAAGGGGGACACTGTCATCAGATTCGGGGTCATCTGCAAAGAAAGGGGACGGCACTGGGGCCCCTACCCCCGGGCTTGTCGAAAATGAGGATGGGGAAAAAAAGGGTGTGAGCGAATCTGTGCCTTGGGGGGCAAATTTTTTACTGAAAACCGCCTCGTTTCTCTGTTTTTTACTCTCGTTGTGTTCTATTTTGGGGGAAAATTTAGACCCCATCTCTTTTTTCCCTTTTTTCCTTTATCCCCATTTTGTGTGCTAACCATGGTCCCCTTGAAAAAAAGGGTTTTAAAAAGTCTGTGTATTAACATTTTGCTTTTTTTTTTGTCTTCTAAACATCCAGGACCTTGTCGTAGTCCCCCAGTAGTTGGGACAGACAGGAGCGACCTGCAAAAACCCATGCCCCCGGGGGTTTGGTGGTTGAGGGTTTTGGGGGGAAAGGAAAGGGCGTCTTGCTTTTTAAAAACCCCCTTTCAAAAATTTTTAGATATGGGACGTTAACGAAATTTGGGTTTTTAAAAGTTCTTTTGCATTTTTTTCCCCCCCTTTGTGGAGTGGGGCTATGTCTTTTTTTTTTAAGTAGCTGCGGGACGACCCCAGTGTCCATGCTCCCCCCCCCGGGGGTTTTAAAAACACGTGATGGGGCTTCTTGCAGTTCTTGATGGAACGGAGTGCATGGGCATGTCTTTTGGGCCCAAAAATTTTTCGTCGGGGTTTTTCAAAATTTTCTCGGGGAAAACCCCTTTTCCCTTTTTTTTTAAAAAAACTTTTGGGTCTTCGTTTTTTGTCTTGTTAACGGCTCCAAAAAATGATCTTCGGGAAAAAGGGGAACTCACTCTTTCCCTTTTTAAACTGTGTGGACCCCCCCGTTTAAGGGGGGCCCAAAAACTGGATGTTGTTCTCGGCTTTGATTTATCAGGGGAAAAATAATTTTTGGGTTTTTTTCAATTTCTTTTTTGGTTTTTAATTTTTCCCCGTTTTTGATTCCTGAAAAAATTCCTTTATTTTTTAAATTTGATTTTTTTATTTCCCCCGACGGGTTTTTACGTATTTCGAAAATAAGGGTTTTGAAAACCACTCTTTTTTTTTGCCTGCGCCTGTATGGGGTTTTTCTTTTCGGGTTTTTCATCCCCCCTTTTTCCCTTTAAAGGAAAAATTTTCCTAAAGCAAATCAAGTGCCACAAAAGTTAATTTGTTCTAGACATGGGGTTTTGGGGTCCGTGATGTTTTGGGGTTTTTCAAAAACTTTTGGGCTTGGTCCCCCTTATGTTTTTTTTAAATTAAATTTTGGAGGGGAAATTTCCCACTGCCCCCTTTTGTCGTCGGGGCCCCCTGCTTTTTGGCCCCATTATGTTGTGATCTGGTGGGGTCTATTGGGGGGGTTTTAAAGGGAATTTTGGGTTTCCCCCAAAATTTTTAAAAATTCTTTTTGCGGTTTTTTATCTAAAAAAGCCCCCCGGGGTTATCTCTTTTCCCATTTTTTGAAAAATTTTTTCCCCCAAATTTTGGGGGGGTTTTTTTTCCCCGGACAAATGTTGGGCGGGAAAACTGGAAGTTTTTCCCGACAGGGGTCCTTTTTAAAAGGGGTTTTTTCCCGGGGTTTTTTGGGGTTGCATCCGGGGCTTGTTTTCCCCCGATGAAGGGATTCTCGATTTTTTAAACTTAAACCTTTTAAATTTAAAAAATTCTGAACATATAAGTGACTCTGTGATATGGAAACCCCCCCTTTTGGGGGGGTTTACTCTGTTTTTTGGGGTTTTAAGGCCCCAAAAAAATATTTCATTGTCCAAGTGATCCTTTATTTTTGGGGCTCCCGTGGCCCAAAAACATTGGCTCTGTAAGCAGTCCACGGGGGGGGGGTTCTTGTTGTTTGTTGTGGCCCCAAAAACCCCGTATTTTCAAAATGAATGTCGTTGGATTGGTGGTATTGATGGTATGGAGGGGGGGTTTTTTTTTGGGCCTTTTTTGATTCCCCGAAATGGAAAAAGGATTGGTTACGGATTTTTTCTTTTGGTGCCCTCTGTTTTATTCCCCCCGGGGAAAAGGGAAAACCCCCAAAAATTTTAATTTTTTCTGCTCGAAAAAAACGGATGGATGGAACCTTAAAAAAAGGGTGAAAAATTTTAAACGATGTTTTTTTCTTGGCTGGGGGAAAATTTTGCCATCTTCACCCCAAGGCGGGGAAAATTTTGACCTTTTTAAAAAAGGCTCCGCCCAAAAAGGGTAAAAAACCCCCCTCGGGAAACGAAGTTCCCCCAAACCCGTACCCCCAGAACGCAGGCGGAAGATACATTATTATATCCCCCGGAAAAAAGGGGGTCCAAACTTACCCCAAAAAAAAATGTTGAAACAAAAGATCGGCGGCGTGGGCCCCCCCAATGGGAGGGGGGGTGCCCTTCCCTTGAGGCAAACCCAAGTGTGGGGGCCCCCCTTTGGGTTTTTTCTGCCTCCCGCATACATCAGGGGGTTTTCCAAACCCCCCTGTCTTCAAGCAGGCACTGGACAAAAGGGGGCCCCCCAAAATCTTCCTGATCAGCCGGGCTGTGGTTCTTCGTTGGTTTTCGTGCGGCCAAACCCCGGGGGGAACCTGGTTTTATCAGGCTCTGGTCCCCAAAAAGGGCCCGGTTTTTAAAAAAGGGGGGGGACCCCTGGGAATTTTTCCCGGGGGGAGTGGGGTCCTGTGCGGTTTTCCCTTATCCTGCTCTCCCGTGTACCCCCCAGTGAGTGGCCCCCGGGGGGGAACTCTTGGGTGGCAACCGGGGAAAAATTTGGGGGGGCAGACTTCCCCATAACACTGACTTTCTTTGATTTCTGGGTTTAAACCCCCGGGGGATCCTTTTGGGGGGTAACCCTCCCCCCTGGGTTATCCCGGGTGGCTAACCTCCCTCCCTGTGTTTCCCGGGGGGGTAACACTCCCCCCCTGTGTTATCCTGGGTGGCCTCCCCACCCGGGGTTTTTCCTGGGTGGCTAACACTCCCTACCCTGGGTTATCCCCCCGGGGGCTTTTAAAACCCCCCCCCCCCGGGTTATCCTGGGTGGGGTTTTCCCCCCCCCCACCCCCCGGTTATCCTGGGGGGGCCCCCCCCCCCTACCCTGGGTTATCCTGGGTCTAACCTCCCCCCCCCCGGGTTATCCTGGGTGGCTTCACTCCCCTTTTTGGTTTCCTGGGTGGCTAACACTCCCTACCCTGGGGGTTTTTCCCGGGGGGGCCCCCCACTCCCCCCTTTTGGGGGTTTTTCCCCCGGGGGCTAACACTCCCTATGGGTTATTTGGGTGGGGAAAATTCCCCCCGGGTATCCTGGGTGGCCCCCCCTCCCCCAAACCCCGGGTTATCCTGGGTGGGGTTAAAACCCCCCCACCCCGGGGGTTTTTCCCGGGTGGGGGAAACCCCCCCTACCCTTTGGATGTGACACTTTGGGTTTGGGACCTGGATGTGACAACTGGGGTTAAATGGATGTGGCACCTGGATGTACTGGTGTGCACCTGGATTGACAACTTTTGGCACCTGGTGTTTTTGGATGTGGCACGTTGTGGGCCCGGATGTACCCTGGATGTGGCACCTGGATATGCCCCCTGGATGTGACCTGGATGTGACACCAGGATGTGGCATCTGGATATGGCACCATGTGGCACTTGGATGTGGCACCTGGATGTGACACCTGAATGTGACACCAGGATGTGCCACCTGGATATGGCACCCGGGTGTAGCACCCAGATGTGACACTTGGATGTGACACCTGGATGAGATACCTGGATGTGGCACCTGATGTGACACCTGGAAGGCACCCGGGTGTAGCACCTGGATGTGACACCTGGCTGTGACACCAGGATGTGCCACCTGGATTGGCACCGGGTGTAGCACCTGGATGAGACACCTGGATGTGGCACCTAGATGTGACACCTGGATGTGGCACCTGGTGTAGCACCTGGATGTGACACCTGGATGTGACACCTGGATGTAGCACCTGGATGTGACACCTACTGGCACCTGGATGTGACACCTGCATGTGACACCTGTATGTGGCACTTGGATGTGACACCTGTATGTGACACCTGTTGAACACCTGGATGTAGGACCTGGATGTGACATCTGGATGTAGCATCTGGATGCAGTACCTGGATGTGGGACCTTTATGTAGCACCTTTGGCTGGATGTGACACCTGGATGTAGAACCTGGATGTGACACCTGGATGTAGCACCTGGATGTAGAACCTGGATGTGGCACCTGGATGTAGAACCTGGATGTGGCACCTGGATGTAGAACCTGGATGTGGCACCTGGATGTGACACCTGGATGAACTATGTCACCTGGATGTGACACCTGGATTATGTCACCTGGATGTGACACCTGGATGGCACCTGGATGTGCACCTGGATGTACACCTGGATTTGGTGCACCTGGATATGTCACCTGGATGTGACACCTGGTGTGACACCTGGATTTAAACCCAAATGTGACACCTGGATGTTACACCTGGATGTGACACCTGGATGTGCACCCCCGGGGTTTACACCGGATGCCCTGGATGGGCCCCCGTATGTGACCCAATATGCTCTGGGGGCACCTGGGTGTGACACCTGGATGTGACACCTAATATAAAAATCTGGATGTGACCCTGATTGCCCTGGGTGACACCTGAATTAGACTGGATGTGACACCCAATTTACCGGATGTGACACCTGGATGTGACACTGGATGTGACACCTGGATGTGACACCTGGGTGTTAAACCCGGATGTGACACCTGGATGTGGGCCCCGGATGTGACACCTGGTGGACACCCGGATGTACACCTGTATGTGACACCTGAATATAGCATCTGGATGTGACACCTGATGTGACCCTGGATGGCACCTGGATGTGACACCGGATGTGACACCTGGATGTAGCACCCCGGATGTGACACCTGGATGGACCCTGGGGTTGAACCTGGATGTAGGGCCTGGTGTGACACCTGGATGTAGCACCTGAAAGTGACACCCGGATTGCCCAGTGACCCTGGATGTGAAATTTATGAAAAACCTGGATGTAGAACCTGGGTGAGAAACCCGGATGTAGCACCTGTTGTGGGACCTGGTCTTTTAGGATTTAACCCGGATCAGCACCTATGTAGCCCTGGATGTACCCTGGATGTGACACCTGGATGGAACCTGGATGTGACACCTTTTGGATGGATGGAAATGGATGTGGCACCTGGATGCAGAACCTGGATGTGGCACCTGGATGTAGAACCTGGATGTGGCACCTGGATGTGACACCTGGATGTAGCACCTGGATTGACACCTGGATGTGACGCCTGGATGTAGCACCTGGATGTAGCACCTGGATGTCACACATGGATGTGACACCTGAATATAGCATCTGGATGTGACACCTGGATGTAGCACCTGGATGTGACACCTGAATATGTCACCTGGATGTGACACCTGGATGTGACACCTGGATGTGACACCTGGATGTGACACCTGGATGTTACACCTGGATGTGACACTAGATTTAAGCCCGGATGTGACACCTGGATGTGACACCTGGATGAGCACCTGTATGTGACACCTGAATATAGCATCTGGATGTGACACCTGGATGTGACACCTGGATGTGACACCTGGATGTGACACCTGGATTTACACCGGATGTAGCACCCGGATGTGACACCTGGATGTGACACCTGGATGTAGAACCGGATGTAGAACCTGGATGTGACACCTGGATTTGCACCGAATGTGACACCTGGATGTAGCACCTGGAT
>WNWK01054922.1:0-11409 GCA_009830355.1 Cherax destructor
TGTGTTATTTGGGCGTTTCTTGGGGGCGTGGTTGAAATGATAAGGCTTCGGAGGCTTCTTACTTTATTTGTAATAAAGGTGCGAGTACACAGGCTGCGTGTCTGTGGCCATGGCCCAGGGCCGTGCGCCTTGCGAGAGGGAGATGAGTAGGCCTATTGACTGAGTGAAGTCTGGGCGCCAAGTGAGAGTGGGCCAGGGCAGGTCTGGTAGACGTGGGTACGCCTACCAGGCTAGCCCTCTGGGGGAATACTATGGAAACTAGCATGGCACGAAATATGAACTCAGCTGGCAGACAGCATGGGCTGTCTATGCAGACAGTCAGGCTGTCTACACATGTGCAGTATGTGTGCAGTTTTCTCGTGTGTCCTATGTAGCATCTGTGTGTTACTTTGTCACTCTGTGTGACCAGCACCCCGCGCGCTTGACAGCTGACATTTGTCAAGTCCAGGCGTCAGTTCGAGCGTCCGGCGCCCTGTACAGAAAGTTCTTATTGTTCGCCACTCGTAGATGCCTTTGCTGAATTGTACCCACGACGATTCTCCCATCGAGACCGTTCCACTTCACCTCCTAGACCGTCAGTCCAGTTATTGCAGATGACCAGTTTGGGGATGCTTACACTGTTCTCTGCTGTAACTTCTACTGTCGAGAGATGACACCCATCGAGCCGCAGTTAAGCCTGTTGGCAGGCGACTGTCAGCCTCGTGTCACAGCTTCAGTGAGCAGCCTGCACAAAGAAGATGTCACTTTGACTGCTAGCCCACTCACTGCAGTATGGTGTATGCTGTTACGACCTCCAGATGTTTCGCTGAGTCGTCCCTGTCATGACTCACTCCACACTCGCCAGCAGCTCCAGCTCCAGCGACAGTACCAGTCGAGGAATGTCCTCCTGAGTCGCTTGCCAGTCCTGTCCTGTTGTGACTACTGATGACGCCTCACTCGAGGGCACCAGCAGGTTGTGTCCCAGGTTGAGTGACCCCTGCAGTGACTACTACGATGTCTGCTTCACCTCCCAGAGGAGACCGTATCCTGTTACGTCACAGCTCAGCCGCAGCTATGTCTCCCGTGTTGCAGTATGTATCCAGACGCAGGAAGGCGTGCAGTGCTGCATCGACGCTCACTGCCTTAGACCAAGAAGCACACCCTTTTTTTCTTCCCTCTCTGGAGGAAGTTTTTTCTATGTCCATATGTTTATGTATATATGTATTTTTCTTTCGTGTTCTGTGACCTGTTCTTGCGAGAGAGAGACTGAGTTTTTTTTACTGCCAGACATGGTCGGTACAACCATGGGCGCGTGGCCGAGCGATGTAGACAGCCTTGCTGTCTGCATAGACAGCTATGCTGTCTGCCAGCTGAGTTCATATTTCGTGCCATGCTAGTTCCATTGTTTCCGACAGAGGGCAAGCCTGTAGGCCTACCCACGTCAGTCTGCGACAACCTGCCTCTCCCTCACTTGGCGCCCAGACAACACTCAGACAACAGGCCTACTCCTCTCCCACTCCCAAGGCGCATGGCCCTGGGCCATGGCCACAGACATGCAGCCTGTTACTCGCACCTTTATTAAAAATAAAGTAAGAAGCCTCCAAAGACATTATCATTTCAACCACGCCTCCAAGAACACGCCTAATAACCGTCCTTATACCCGTACCAGAGATCTGTGTGTGAGCTGAGTGCGCTAGATCTCTTTCTTTTGTTCATTAGCATTATATTAATTTATATTAATGATAATACCAACAACTTGATGAATAAGACACGTGTGTCTTATTCATCAGTCTATATCTTTTTCTGCATTTATTCATGATTCTCTTCACAGCTATGTTTCTATTTTCGTTTGTTTGTCTCTTCATACGCTTCCATGTCTATTTTTTATGACTGTAAATATGTTGTCTATGTATATTCTGCCTCTGAACGTATTCTGCCTTTATACCTATAATTTTCCTGGTCTTTATGGCTGTTTCATATTACTTTCTCTGTCTTTAGGTCTCCACTGGTGTCACTAGTGCTTATGGCACGCCAGGCCAAACTTCGCCAAAATTACCTCAGTTTCTCTGGCACTATGTACAAGTCTTACTTTCTTTCTGCTAGACATGGCGCTTGAGTGGATGGGGAAGATGCCAGGATGGGAGGGCATTGTTCTCCTGGGCCTCCTCCTCTTCCTCCTCCTAATCCTCATTGCTCCAGGAAGACGACCTCCGAATTTTCCTCGAGGTAAGAATGAATTGAACCAGGTGCCATGTAGTGTCCTTCAAGCTACCACCTTAGGTAGCTTTGAAACGATATTAAATTAATCAAGAGTAAACTCCAGGTGTGGAGTGAAGTTTACCTGCTCTAGTCTTTCTATATGTTTATCTTCTTATTTTCTAAAGAAACAAAGAGGTGGATAAATAGATATAAATGTCAATGAATGAACAGAAAAATGGACGGGAGGCTCCAACCGTGGTCCATGAATTGATAGGCCCAACACTCCACCGCCTCGGCTACGGGAATTCAAATAGGGAACGATCTGAAGCAGTTCTTGTGTACATGATTCTGTCAGAGAGTCACAGTTGTTGTCTCTGACGGAAACAAATACAGAACTTTTGCTTCCGATCCTCTCCTATTAGAAGTCCCGAGGCCTAAGACCCTTGAACGAATCTACCTGGACTTCCTACTCATTTCTTCAACATTGCAAGCTCTTGAAGATGTGTTGATTGCAACAGAAAAGGTCTATAGCTATCATTCAACTCCCCATTGTTCTTTTCACACACACACACACACACACACACACACACACACACACACACACACACACACACACACACACACACACACACACACACACATATATATATATATATATTTACAAACATTATCCCTCAGTACACAACAGGATTCGAACCTGCACACTTTCCGTCAAAGTACAGAGTACTTTAGCCATATAGCCAGACCCCAGTTATAAGTATGACCGCCTAGCCGAAGCTAGGCGGTGTTTAGCTGATTCCTATTAAAGTGATAATAATAATAATACTAATAATATTATCTCAGGGTTGCCAATGCTACCAGTAGTTGGCTCCATGCTACACGTTCAAGGTTTGTCGCTGAGAGCTGTACTACGCAACCTTAAGAAGGAGTATGGCAACATGGCAAGCTTTGGCATCTTTGGCACCGGGTATGGCACTCCAGACAGTATGGTACTTCTTTGTAGTTTATCTGCTATCATCTCACTCTTGCTGTGTCTGTTACGGACGAATGTTTAAATTACCTCTGTACGTTTCTCTGATTGTCTCTCTGTCAGTTCGTATGTCCGTCTCTCTCTGTCAGTGTGTGTGTGTGTGTACTCACCTATTTGTGGTTGCAGGGGTCGAGACTCAGCTCCTGGCCCCACCTCTTCACTCATCGCTACTAGGTCCTCTCTCTCCCTGCTCCATGAGCTTTATTATACCTCGTCTTAAAACTATGTATGGTTCCTGCCTCCACTACATCACTTGCCAGACAATTCCACTTCCTGACAATTTGTGTGAGTGTGTGTGTTTGTGTGTGTGTTAGTTAGTTACCATTTTGTCCTAGGCACATGTCGATTAGACACTAGGCCTGTTGTATATATATGTGTGTGTGTGTGTGTGTAAGGAAACACTTCGAAATGTTTCGGCCCCGCCGGGAATTGAACCCGGGCCCTCCGTGCGTAAAGCAACAGCGCTAGCCACCATGCCATCGGGGCGTGGTGTGTGTATGTGTGTGTGTGTGTGTGTGTGTGTGTGTGTACTCACCTATTTGTACTCACCTATTTGTGGTTGCAGGGGTCGATTCATAGCTCCTGGCTCCGCCTCTTCACTGATTGCTACTAGGTCATCTCTCTCCCTGCTCCATGAGCTTTATCAAACCTCGTCTTAAAACTATGTATGGTTCCTGCCTCCACTACGTCACTTTCTAGGCTATTCCACTTCCTGACAACTCTATGACTGAAGAAATACTTCCTAACATCCCTTTGACTCATAGGAGTCTTCAACTTCCAATTGTGACCCCTTGTTGCTGTGTCCCCTCTCTTGAACATCTTATCTCTGTCCACCTTATCTATTCCTCGCAGTATTTTATATGTCGTTATCATGTCTCCCCTAACCCTCCTGTCCTCTAGTGTCGTCAGGCCGATTTCCCTTAACCTTTCTTCGTAGGACAATCCCCTTAGCTCTGGAACTAGTCTTGTTGCAAACCTCTGCACTTTCTCTAATTTCCTGACGTGCTTGACCAGGTGTGGGTTCCAAACTGGTGCTGCATACTCCAGTATGAGGCCTGACGTATATGGTGTACAAAGTCTTGAACGATTCCTTAGTGTGTGTGTGTGTGTGTGTGTGTGTGTGTGTGTGTACTCACCTAGTTGTGGTTGCAGGGGTCGACTCACATATCCTGGCCCCGCCTCTGTGTGTGTGTGTGTGTGCGTGTGTGGTAGAGAGAGAGAGAGAGAGAGAGAGAGAGAGAGAGAGAGAGAGAGAGAGAGAGAGAGAGAGAGAGAGAGGGAGGGAGGGAGAGAGGCCATGTTTATGATGAGAGGGTCGTGTTTCCTCCCACAGGGTGGTGCTGGTCAGCGATTTTTCCTTAATTAAGGAGATATTCTCGCACAAGGCGTCTAGAGACAGACCTCCGATGACCTTTACTACGACAAGGAACTATCTGCTGACTGACGGACAAGAAAGTAATTTAGGTAAGTTATTCTTTAATTCCGCCTAAACACACACACCTGTCATATATGATATATATGCCATAGGGAATGTGCACTCAATCCCTCTACTGGCAACATCCGTGCACACAATGGATGTCTAGGCTCCAGGAGGGCTCCAAATGGGAACAGCCAACAGACCCTCCCAGCAGACAGAGCTGACAGCCACCCTGACTTCACCTCTACAGAGGACCTAAAAGCTGCAATCAAATTAACATCCACCAGGACGCTGACACACATCCCCAAAGCAGCTCGCCATGAAGCTGCCAGCAAATTCGCTGACCTCTTGAAGAAAGTCAACGATGCTCCTGCAAACAATGGATCTTGGCACAACCTTCTGCTTTTTGGCAATGCCTGTTTGGCTGTCCCACCAAGGAGGGACAAGTCACTAGCTACATCTGTTATCAGGGCAATAAATGCATTCCCTAGAGATGACAACCTTGTCCGTATCCCCTCCAGGACGTCAAACACCCGCCAGGCAAATGTCAACAACAGGACACCAGACGCCTCAAAAATCAGGGCCCACATTAGCAGAAAAATAGAAGAGGTAATACTATCGGAGCACTGAGGCTTATAACCAGTGAGGATACCATCGCTCCTAAGGATATCATTACAGCACAAGCCCTGAAGGACAAACATCCGCCAGGGCTCCCAGTACCAACATTGACCCCCTTGACATTGCAGCAGGTCAAGAACATTTAACCTTACGGGACGCCGATGTGTATAAAGCTGCTATGTCTTTCCCACAGGGCTCAGCAGGAGGTTTCACTGGTTTAAGGCCACAACACTTGAAACAAATGCTCAATCCAGGTCTTGGTGAGGTCTCTGAGAGATTGTTGTCTGAACTCACCAAATTTTCCAATGGGTGCCTGGCTGGTAGTGTCCCACAGACCATTAGAGCCCTTTTCTTTGGTGCCTCACTGTGTGCCCTCCGGAAAAAGGATGGAGGAATCAGGCCCATTGCAGTGGGCAACACCCTTCGGCGCCTAGTTGCCAAGGCTGCAGTACGAAGGGTGAGTCAAGATGCTGCCTCAATGTTGAAACCAACTCAGCTCGGTTTTGGTGTTCAACAAGGCTGTGAAGCAGCTGCCCATGCAGCACAGTATACATCAACAACATGTCCAATGAAAAAGCCTTAATCAAATTGGACTTTGCCAATGCTTTCAACTCAGTCAGAAGGGATGCTGCTCTCCAAGCAGTTTCTAGGCACTTTCCTTCCCTCTATCCCTTCATAGAATCGTGTTATAGTGTGGCTTCTAAACTTTTGTTTGGGGACCATGAAATTGACTCGTGTGACGGTGTGCAACAGGGGGACCCTCTTGCTCCCTTTCTATTCTGTCTAGCCATCAAGGATGTCACAGAAGCATTGTCCCGTGAGCTCAATATCTGGTTCTTGGATGACAGGACCCTAGCTGGCACTACACAATCTCTCCTGGGAGACATCAGGAAAATTAAAGATATGGTAGGTAGCCTGGGACTATCTTTAAACCCCACCAAATGTGAGATAGTTTCCACCAATCCACAGATGATCCAGGACATTAGGGCTGTTTTACCAGGGGGACGAGCCATCGATCCAGCCAACAGCACTCTCCTTGGTGCTCCCCTTGGGCCCAATGCCATCGATCTGGTCCTGGAAAAAAATCTCCGACCTCAGGACGATGGAAGGTAGGATGAAAGACATTGATACACATGATGCCTTCTACCTACTCACCAGGTGCCTGTCAATCCCAAAACTTACATACTTCCTGAGATGTTCCCCAGCCTTCAACAGCCCGAAACTCGAGGAATACGACTCTCTCCTCAAGACCATGCTAGAGAGTGTATTGAATCTTTCCCTCGAAGATGGACAGTGGTTGCAAGCTTCACTTCCAGTCAGACTTGGGGGGCTGGGAGTACGCAAATCCTCCCAGATTGCCTTACCAGCCTTCTTATCCTCTTCCATAGCATCAAATGAGCTAATAAAACAAATTCTTCCATACAACCTCAGTGATTCAGCAGGAATACAGGACCTTAGCTACACCAGTGCCATCACTGAATGGGAGACTCTTGCTGCTCCAACACCAAAACCTAGTGAAGAACAGGCCTACAAACAGTCAAGCTGGGACAGCCCCATTGTTGAAAAGATACTTGCCAATATGCTCAGGGCCGTAACATCAGACAGGGAGACTGCCCGTCTCCTAGCCGTGAGTGCACTTCACTCTGGGGACTTCCTCCAAACAGTTCCCATTTCGGCCATGGGAACACGCCTGGACCCTAAGACCCTTCGTATTGCAGTGGCTCTGCGCCTTGCTGCCCCCATTCACACGGAATATACGTGTATTTGCGGCGATCGCAAGCCGACCAATATGGTCTACATGGTCTTAACTGTTCTAAAACCAAGGGTTGGCATGCAAGACACAATGAGGTCAACGACATCATAAAGAGAACCCTCGCTACAGCTGGATGCCCAGCCGGAGAGAGCCTCGATCACTAGCAGCCAACAACGCCCACAACCCAGCAAACCGCCCCGACAGGATCACCATCTATCCTTGGAAGAATGGCAAGCTCTTAGCATGGGATTATACCTGCGTGTCGACACTGGCTGACACCTACATCCATCACAGTGTTGGGCGACAGGGAGGAGCTGCTGACCACAGAGAGGAGTACAAGATCGGCAAGTACAGGGACATAAGCCAACAGTATAAATTTGTCCCAGTGGGATCGGAGACCTTGGGAGCGTGGGGAAAAAATGCAACACGTTTCCTTAAAGAGCTGGGTTCCAGACTCATCGACACCACCAGGGACCCAAGGGCAGCCACGTTCATGTTCCAGCGTCTCAGCGTGGCCATCCAGAGGAAACGCATGCTGCATACTCGGCTCGCGTCCGGCTTCGGAGGAGCTGGAGGAGATTCATAATCTTTGACATATTGTACCATTGTATTCATGTTCATGTTTGTGTGTTTTATAAATGTATTCTGTCTATTAATAAAGCATTTATATGTATGTATGTGTGTATATAGGATGGGGTGGTAGGAGAAGTGGAATATTCAAACGGCTTCAGGAAGAAATCCAAATATTCTTCCTTGATGCCTTTTATCCACTTCTCCGAGGCTATGGGTCCCACAATTTGCCCCAGAGGTGGACCCCATCCTATATTATAAAAAAAAAAAAAAAAAAATATATATATATATATATATATATATATATATATATATATGTATATATATATGTCGTGCCGATTAGGTAAAACTGGTCAATTAGCAAGTCCTTTCTAAAATTTTCTCTTATACGTTTAAAGATATATATTTTTTCATTTATGTTAATGTAAAAATTTATAATTTTGTATCAAGAGAAACTTTGAAAACCTACCTAACCTTATTACAACAAACGCAATTTAATTTAGCCTAACCCAACTAAATATATTTTAGATACGTTAACATTAATTTAATAATAAACAAACACAATGAAATATTTTTTTTCGTTAGGTTCAGAATGATTTTTGCGAAATTATTGCATACACAAATTTTCACTTGTCTTATATGGCAAGAAGATCGTTGCTATTTAAGCCAAATAGCAAGTTTTACCTAATCGGCACGACATATATATATATATAATATATATAATATATATAATATATATATAATATATATGCGAAAAGTGGGTCATAATAAGCGTGTATGCACCTGGAGAAGAGAGGAGTGTAGAGGAGAGAGAGAGATTTTGGGAGATGTTAAGCGAATGTATAGGAACTTTTGAACCAAATGAGAGAGTAATTGTGGTAGGGGACCTAAATGCTAAAGTGGGAGAAACATGCAGAGAGGGTGTAGTAGGTAAGTTTGGGGTGCCAGGTGTAAATGATAATGGGAGCCTTTTGATTGAACTTTGTATAGAACGGGGTTTAGTTATAGGTAATACATATTTTAAGAAAAAGAGGATAAATAAGTATACAAGATATGATGTAGGGCGTAATGACAGTAGTTTGTTGGACTATGTATTGATAGATAAAAGACTGTTAAGTAGACTTCAGGATGTACATGTTTATAGAGGGGCTACAGATATATCAGATCACTTTTTAGTTATAGCTACAGTGGGAGTAAAAGGTAGATGGGATACAAGGAAAATAGAATCAGTAAGTAAAAGAGAGGTGAAGGTTTATAAACTAAAAGGGAGGCAGTTAGGGTAAGATATAAACAACTATTGGAGGATAGATGGGCTAGTGAGAGTGTAGGCAATGGGGTCGAAAATGTATGGGGTAGATTTAAAAATGTAGTGTTAGAGTGTTCAGCAGAAGTTTGTGGTTACAGGCAGTGGGTGCGGAGGAAGAGGAGCGGTTGGTGGAATGATGATGAAAAAGAAGTAGTAAGGGAGAAAAAGTTAGCATATGAGAGGTTTTTACAAAGTAGAAGTGATGCAAGGGGGGAAGAGTATATGGAGAGAAAAAGAGAGGTTAAAAAGTGGTGAAGCAATGTAAAAAGAGAGCAGATGAGAGATGGGTGAGATGTTATCAGCAAATTTTGTTGAAAATAAGAAAAAGTTTTGGAATGAGATTAATAAGTTGAGGAAGCCTAGAGAACAAATGGATTTGACAGTTAAAAATAGGAGAGGAGAGTTATTAAATGGAATTTAAAGGGTATCAGGGAAGATGGAGAGAATATTTGAGGATTTGTTAAATGTTGATGAAGACGGGGAAGCTGTGATTTCGTGTGTAGGGCAAGGAGGAATAACATCTTGTAGGAGTGTGGAAGAGCCAGTTGTGGGTGTAGGGGGAAGTTCGTGAGGCAGTGGGTAGAATAAAAGGGGTAAGGCAGCTGGGATTGATGGGATAAAGATGAAATGTTAAAAGCAGGTGGGGATATAATTTTGGAGTGGTTGGTGCTATTATTTAATAAATGTATGGAAGAGGGTAAGGTACCTAGGGATTGGCAGAGAGCGTGTATTGTTCCTTTGTATAAAGGCAAAGGGGACAAAAGAGAGTGCAAAAATTATAGGGGAATAAGTCTGTTGAGTGTACCTGGTAAAGTGTATGGTAGAGTTATTATTGAAAGAATTAAGAGTAAAACAGAAAGCAGGATAGCAGATGAACAAGGGGCTTTAGGAAAGGTAGGGGTGTGTAGACCAAGTGTTTACAGTGAAACATATAGGTGAACAGTATTTGGATAAGGGTAAAGATGTTTTTGTGGCATTTATGGATTTGGAAAAGGCATATGATAGGGTAGATAGGGGGCAATGTGGCAGATGTTGCAGGTGTATGGAATAGGAGGAAGGTTACTGAAAGCAGTGAAGAGTTTTTATGAGGATAGTGAGGCTCAGGTTAGAGTGTGTAGGAGGGAAGGGGACTATTTCCCAGTAAAAGTGGGCCTTAGACAAGGATGTGTGATGTCACCGTGGTTGTTCAATATATTTATAGATGGGGTTGTAAGAAGTGAATGCGAGGGTCTTGGCAAGAGGTGTTGGGCTAAAAGATAAAGCAAATACAAAGTGGGAGTTGTCACAGTTGCTTTTTGCTGATGACACTGTCTTTTGGGAGATTCTGAAGAGAAGCTGCAGAGGTTGGTGGATGAATTTGGTAGGGTGTGTAAAAAAAGAAAATTGAAAGTGAATATAGGAAAGAGTAAGGTGATGAGGATAACAAAAAGAATAGGTGACGAAAGATTGGATATCAGATTGGAGGGAAGAGTATGGAGGAGGTGAATGTATTCAGATATTTGGGAGTGGACATGTCGGCGGATGGGTCTATGAAGGATGAGGTGAATCATAGAATTGATGAGGGAAAAAGGGTGAGTGGAGCACTTGGAGTCTGTGGAGACAAGAACCTTGTCCATGGAAGTAAAAAAGGGAATGTTGAGAGTATAGTTATACCAACGCTCTTATATGGGTGTGAAGCATGGGTGATGAATGTTGCAACGAAGGGAGAAGGCTGGAGGCAGTGGAGATGTCATGTCTGAGGTCAATGTGTGGTGTGAATATAATGCAGAGAATTCGGGTTTGGAAATTAGGAGGAGGTGCGGGATTACCAAAACGATTGTCCAGAGAGCTGAGGAGGGTTGTTGAGGTGGTTTGGACATGTAGAAGAATGGAACGAGACAGAGTGACTTCGAGAGTGTATAAATCTGTAGTGGAGGAAGGCGGGGTAGGGGTCGGCCTAGGAAAGGTTGGAGGAGGGGGTAAAGGAAGTTTTGTGTGCGAGGGGCTTGGATTTCCAGCAAGCATGTGTGAACGTATTTGATAAGGAGTGAATGGAGGCATATGGTTTTAATACTTGACGTGCTGTTGGAGTGTGAGCAAAGTAACATTTATGAAGGGATTCAGGGAAACCGGCAGGCCGGACTTGAGTTCTGGAGATGGGAAGTACAGTGCCGGCACTCTGAAGGAGGGTGTAAATGTTGCAGTTTTATAACTGTATGTAAAGCACCCTTCTGGCAAGACAGTGATGGAGTGAATGATGATGAAAGTTTTTTCTTTTCGGGCCACCCCTGCCTTGGTGGGAATCGGCCGATGTGTTAATAAAAAAAAATATATATATATATTTATATATATATATATATATATACTGTGCAATAAGCTCTTTCGTGATTTCTGACATTATCAAGGAACTGTAAAATAAAAGATCCACAGATAGGCGTATAATGACCTCGCGGTCAAGTAACAACACCTGACTTTTTCACGATGAGTAGGTAGGTAGTCATGGACCTGTCAAGCACAGCTTATACTTGTCTAATGCATTTTAAATTCTTCCAAAATTT
>WNWK01054923.1:0-11408 GCA_009830355.1 Cherax destructor
CACCTGACACACACACCTGACGACACACCCTGCGACACCTGACGACACACACCAACGACACTGGGGGACAGGAAATAGGGACATATCGACATTTAAAATACTGAGAGGGAATTGACAAGGTGGACAGGACAGAATATTCCGAAGATGGGACACAGCAACAAGGGACACAGTTGGGGTTGAAGACTCAGATGAATACGAATGTTGGAAGTATTTCTTCGACAGAAGTGGTCAGGAAGTGGAAATATTTAAACTGTAGTGGAAGGCGGATCCATTCTGCTTTAGAAGGGTATATAAAGCCATGTCAATGGGATTTTGTGGCAGAGGGGGCAGAGGAGCAGCAAAGTTACATAATATGACCACTTCAGTCTGGAGGTCCCAAGGTGGATTGCTGATGTATAACCCACCACAGAAGCAGGGCCAAGGCAAAGTATGATGAGAGTAACAGGCGATGGTTGACCACTGGCTGAAGTGGCTAGAAACTCATGCAAGCAGGAACAAAAACACTGATTATGGTGACTTCAGTAAAAAATTACCAACAAGACTGGACTAGTATTCACCTTGAATAATGAAATTTGAATTACAAGGGAGGGAAGCAGGAAGAGCAGGACAGCAACCAAACTGAAAGAGGGACTACAGAGGCATGAAAAATTTCCTGCATGGGGTTCCAGTGCGACAGAGCACTGGCAGGAAGTAGTAAATGAGATGATAAATATGTGACAACACTATGGAAAAGCTGAGAGACATTTTCCAAAGGGAAACAAAATAACGAGAAGGCAGGAGAGTCCTTGGATTTCACTCAAAAAGGTAAAAAGGCCAAAAACAAAGTGTGCTAGAAATGGAAAAATAAGGCAAAGGCCCAGGAGAATAAAGGAAACAGTCTGAGCCAAAAATGAATATGCGAGGAGAAAGGCAACGACAATACGAAAATGACATAGCAGCAAAACCAAATCTGACCCAAAGCTGTTGTCAGCCCATTAGGAGAAAAACAACAGTCAAAAACCAGGAAATCAGGCTGAGGAAGAAGGAGGGAGTGATCATAGAAACGACCGAAAGTATGTGAGGAGCTTAACATGAGATTCAAAAGTGTTGACAGGGGGGAACCGAAGGACTCCAGAAGATGGAGAGGGGTACACCATCGTGTTGGACACAATACATAAAACCCAGGAAGGAGTGAAGAGGCTGCTAAGAAAAGCTAGATATCTCAAGGCGATGGGCCAAATAACATCTCCCATGGGTCTTGAGAGAGGGGGAAGGCGCTATGTGTCCACTAACAACAATCTTGAACATCTATAAACAGGGCAACTACGGCCAAAGGAAGACAGCAAATGTAGTCCCAATTTTAAGGGTGAACAGACACGAAGCACTAAACTACAGACCGAGTGTCACTAACATGCCATAGTATGCAAAAGTCATGGAGAAGATTATTAGGAAAAAGTGGGGGAAACTGAAAGGAACAAGCATTGATGACAACCAGCCCCGGTTTCAGGGACGGGAAATCTGTGTACAAACCTCTGAGTTCTATGACAGGGTGACAGCAGTAAGACAAGAGAGAGGGTGGGTTTGGGTGGTTTCTTGGACTGAAAGAGGACGCACATTTCCCACACAGGGTGGTGCAGAAGCTGGAGGACAGGCAGGTATAACAGGAAGGCACTGCAGTTCAGGAATACCTGTCAGGAAGACATCAGCAAGTCATGGTACGTGACGAGGTATCAAGTGGGCGCCTGTGACGAGTTAGGTTCCACAGGGTCAGTCCTGGACCGGTTCTTTTTCTGGTGCTGCGAACATGACAGAAGGAAAAATCAAAGTGTGGTCTTGCAGATGATGTAAACTGATGAGAAAATTCAATCGGAGGAGGACCAAACAGAACTACAAAGAATCTGGACAGGCAGGCCCCGGTCAGAAACTTTCTCCCGGAGTTTAACCCCACCAAGTGCAAAATCATGAAGGTGAGGAAAGGGCAAAAGACCGCAGACGGAGTACAATCTAAAGGGGCCAGGAACTACAAACCTCACTCAAGGAAAAGATCTTGGGGGGAGTATAACACCAAACACACTCAAGTGCCCTCAACCAAATAACTGCTGCAGCATACGGGCGCCTAACAAGCCTAAGAACAGCATTCCGACATCTTGAAAAGAATCTTCAGGACCTTGTACACTGTTTCGTTAACCCATACTGGAGTATCAACCAGTTTGGAACCCCACCCAGCCAAGACGTAAAAGCTAGAAAAAAAGTGCAAGGTTTTCAACAAGACTAGTCCCGGGAATAAATTTTTGTCCCGAGAGGGATTGCTAAATCGACTTGACGACACTGGAGGACAGGAATAGGGACATGATAACGACATATAAGAATACTGAAAGGATTTACAAGGTGGACAAGGCAAATTTCCAGGATGACACAGCAACAAGGGACACAGTTGGAGTTTAACACAGGTGAATCACAGGGATGTTAGAAAATATTTCTTCAGTCACAGATTGTCGGGAAGGGATAGTTTGGAAAAGCGGATAGTAGGCAGGTTCCATTCATAGCTTTAGGAAGAGGTAGAATAAGCTCATGGCACAGGAAGTGACCCATGGCAGCCGGGAAAGGCGGGGCCAGGGATTGTCGACCCTGCAACCAACTGGTGAAGTACAACTAGGGGATACACACACAACATCACACACACACATACCTGGCATCTAGTAAGAACTGTTAGTCAAAGGGGCAAATTACCTCATTCACCTGGGGGCTTACCTGCAGGAGACGTTGCTAAAAGGGGAGGGCGAGGAGGAGGAAGAGGAGGGCAGGAGGAGAGTGGAGGAGGAGGAGGAGTGGGGAGGAAGGAGAGGAAGGAGTAAGTGTAAACAATCAAAAGGCTTAATCCAAAAATTTTACAATCAACAAGTAATAGCCCCCATACTGTTATTCTTGTATTTATGTAATGTAGTATGTTGCATTATGTAATGTTATATTGTATTGCGATAAATGTTGTAACGTGAAAATGAAGTAGTTATTTTTTGTGGAATTTTACTATGTGTGTTCCCGGGATATTTATTTGAGTATTTGAAATTGGAAATAAAAATTAGTACTGTATAGTAGGGAAAAAAACTGTAGTAAAATAAAAATATGGTTGATAGTGGGAATGATGCTGTTTGGGAGTAATGTCTGTAAAAGTATGAGTAAACTGTATGGGAGTTGGTGATGCTGTGTGATGTGGTTCTGTAAAGGTAGTGGTGATGCTGTGTGAGTTTAGGTATTGCTGTGATGGGGGTGGAATGATACTGTAATGGGGGTAGAGGGGGTGCTGTAGTAGTAATATTGTAGAATACTGTAATGGTAAATAAGTTACTTGTGATTAGTATGTAGTAGTAGTATTTTGGGATGTATGTAGTGATATGGTAAATTGTATGTAGTAGTAGTAAGTAGTATGTGAATGATGGTAAGTAGTATGCTATTTTGGTAATGTGATATGCTTGATAGTAGTAGGTAGATGCTGTGATAGTGAGTAGTACTGTTGATAGTAGTAAATAAAGCTGTGTAGTGGTAGGTAGTGCTGTGATAGTGGGTAATGTGCTGTGGTGGTGGTGATGCTGTGATGGTAGGTGGTGGTGCTGTGATGGTGGTGGTAGTGTGTGGTGGTGGTAGTGCTGTGGGGTGGGTGATGCTGTGATAGTGGTAGTGTGTGATGGTGGTAGGTGATGCTGTGATAGGGGATGGGTGATGCTGTGGTGGTGGGTGGTGCTGTGATGGTGGTGGGTGATGCTGTGGTGGTGGGTAATTGCTGTGAGTGGTGATGGTACTGTGTGGTGGTGGTACTGTGATGGGGGTATACTGTGGATAGTGCTGATGGATGATGCTTGTGGGTAGTAATGGTGAAGGAGTACTGTGATTGTGAAAGGTAGTGGTTTGTCTGGATAGTGGAGTGATACTGTAGGGGGTAAGTGTACTTGTGGTAGTGGGGTTAGAGGGAGTGCTTAGTGGTAGTATGTTGTGCTGTAGTGGTAGTGATGCTATTGGTGGTATTGTAGGTGGTGATACTGTAAGTAGTGGGAATGCTGGTGGGCGGGTAATGCTGTGATGGTAGTGTGTAGTATTGATACTGTGGTGGTGGGTGATGCTGTGATGGTAGGTGGTGCTGTGATGGTGGTAGGTGTGCTGTAGGGAGGGGGTAATCTGTTTGATAGTGGGAGGTATGCTGTGGTAGGGAAGGTAATGCTGTGAGTGGTGGTGGTGCTGTGATGGTTGGGTAGTGCTGTTGTAGTGAGTGGTGCTGTGAAGTGAGTGGTAATGCTGTGGTAGTGGTGGTGCTTGATAGTGGTGGGTGATGCTGTGATGGTGGGTGGTGCTGTATGGTGGTGGTGATGCTGTGGTGGTGGGTGGTGATGTGGTGGTGGGTGTGCTGTGAATGTGCTGGGTGATACTGTGATGGTGGTGTGCTGTGATGGTGGTGGTGATGCTGTGTGGTAGGTGATGCTAGATGGTGTGGTGATGCTGTGAATAGTATTGCTGTGATGGTGGTAGGTGATGCTATGGTAGGTAGATAAGATGCTGTATGGGGGTGTGCTGCTGTAGTGGTGAGTGATACTGTGTGGTGGGTAATTGCTGTGATAGTGGTGGTGATGCTGTGTGGTGGTGATGCTGTGATGTGGTGGTGCTGTGATGGTGAGTGGTGGATGCTGTGTGGTAGTGGAGTGGTGCTGTGATGGTGGTGAGTGATGCTGTGGTAGTGGTGTGGTGCTGTGATGGTGTGGTGATGCTGTGATGGTGGGTGTGCTTGAAGGTTGGAGTGATCTGTGTATGGTGATGCTGTGATGTAGTGGAGTGATACTGTATGGTAGTATGCTGATGGTAGTTGATGGTGGTAGTATGTATGTGTGGTGATGCTGTGGTGGTGGTAGTGCTGTGATGGTGGTGGTGATGCTGTGGTGTGGTAGTGCTGTGATGAGTGTAGGCTAGTGCTGTGTGTATTGGGAGTGATCTTGGGAGTGGTAAAGGTGCTGTGTGGTAGTGGAGTGATACTGTGGAGGTAGGTAGTGCCCGTGATAGTGGTAGGTGGTACTGTGGTGGTTTTGTTAATGTTGGTGGGGGGTGGTGCTGTGGTGGTGGTGGGTGATGCTGTGATGGTGGGTATTTCTGTGATTGGGAGGTAAAACCCGTAGAGGTAGGTTTGCTGTGATGGGGGTGTGATCTGTGGTGGTGGGTTTCTGTGTGGTGGTGGGGGATGCTTGGTGGGGGTGTGATGCTGTGGGGGTGGGGGTGCTGTGGTGGGGGGGTTTATGCTGTGGTGGGGGAGTGGTCTGTGATGGTGGGGGGTGATGCTGTGGTGGGGGTTTGCTGTGGGGGTGGTGGAAGATGCTGTGGTGGTGGGGAGTGCTTGATGGTGGGTGATGCTGTGGTGGTGGGTGGTGCTGTGATGGTGGTGGGTGATGCTGTGGTGGTGGGTGGTGCTGTGATGGTGGTGGGTGATGCTGTGGTTGGCAGGTCTGTGGTGTGAGTGGGGGTCTGTGGTTAGTGAGTGGCACTGTGATAGTGCAGTACTGTGATAGTGAGTGGTACTGCGGTGGTGAGTGGTACTGTGATAGTGATTGAAACTGTGATGGTGACTGGAGCTGTGATAGTGAGATATGCTGTGATGGTGATTGGTACTGTGATTGTGAGTGGTACTGTGATGGTCAGTGGAGCTGTGAAAGTGAGTTGTACTATGATAGAGAGGGGTACTGCGGTGTTCAGTGATACTGTGATAGTGAGTGGTACTGTGATAATGAGTGGTATTGTGATAGTGAGTGGTACTGTGATAATGAGTGGTACTGTGATAGTGAGTGGTACTGTGATGATGAGTGGTGCTGTGATGGTGAGTGTTACTGTGATTGTGAGTGGTACTGTGGTGGTGAGTGTTACTGTGGTGTGTGGTACTGTGGTGATGAGTGGTACTGTGATAATGAGTGGTACTGTGATAGTGAGTGGTATTGTGGTGGTGAGTGTTGCTGTGAAAGTGAGTTGTACTGTGATAGTGAGGGATACTGTGGTGGTGAGTGCTACTGTGGTGTGTGGTACTGTGGTGATGAGTGGTACTGTGATAATGAGTGGTACTGTGATAGTGAGTGGTATTGTGGTGGTGAGTGCTACTGTGGTGTGTGGTACTGTAGTGATGAGTGGTACTGTGATAATAAGTGGTACTGTGAAAGTGAGTGGTACTGTGGTGATGAGTGGTGCTGTGACAGTGAGTGGTACTCTGATAGTGAGTGGTGCTATGGTGGTGAGTTGTGCTGTGATAGTGAGCGGTACTGAGGTGGTGAGTGGTACTGTGATAGTGAGCGGTACTGAGGTAGTGAGTGGTACTATGATAGTGAAGGGTACTGTGATGGTGAGTGGCACTGTGATGGTGAGTGGTACTGTGATGGTGAGGGGTACTGTGGTGGCGAGTGGTGCTGTGATAGTGAGAGGTACTGTGGTGGTGAGTGCTACTGTGGTGTGTGGTACTGTGGTGGTGAGTGCTACTGTGGTGTGTGGTACTGTAGTGATGAGTGGTACTGTGATAATAAGTGGTACTGTGAAAGTGAGTGGTACTGTGGTGATGAGTGGTGCTGTGATAATGAGTTGTACTGTGATAGTGAGTGTTACTGTGGTGGTGAGTGGTACTGTGGTGGTGAGTGGTACTGTGGTGGTGAGTTGTACTGTGATGGGGAGTGGTATTGTGGTGGTGAGTTGTACTGTGGTGGTGAGTGGTGCTGTGATTGTGAGTGGTTACTGTGATAGTGAGTGGTACTGTGGTGGTGAGTGTTACTGTGAATGTGAGTGCTGCTGTGATGGTGAGTGGTGCTGTGATAGTAAGTGGTACTGTGGTGGTGAGTGGTGCTGTGATAGTGATGGTACTGTTATGGTGAGTGGTGTTGATAATGATTGGAACTGTGGTGGTGAGTGGTACTGTGTTGGTGAGTGGTACTGTGGTGGTGAGTGGTACTGTGGTGGTGAGTGGTACTGTGGTGGTGAGTGGTACTGTGGTGGTGAGTGGTGCTGTGATTGTGAGTGGTGCTGTGATAGTAAGTGGTACCGTGGTAGTGCGTGGTGCTGTGATGGTGAGTGGTACTTTGATAGTGAGTGGTGGTAAGTGGGACTGTGATGGTGAGTGGTGCTGTGATGGTGAGTGGTACTGTGATAATAAGTGGTACTGTGAAAGTGAGTGGTACTGTGATATTGAGTGGTACTGTGAGGGTGAGTGGTACTTTGGTGGTGAGTGGTACTGTGATAGTGAGTGGTACTGTGATACAGAGTGGTACTCTGGTCGTGAGTGGTGATGTGATAGTGAGTGGTACTGTGATGGTGAGTGGTGCTGTGATAGTGACTGGTACTGTGGTAATGAGTGGTTCTGTGGTGTTGAGTGGTGCTGTGATATAGAGTGGTACTGTGGTGGTGAGTGGTGCTGTGTTGGTGAGTGGTACTGTGATTTTGAGTGGTACTGTGATAGTGAGTGGTTCTGCGGTGGTGAGTAGTGCTGTGATAGTGAGTAGTACTGTGGTGTGTGGTACTGTGGTGATGAGTGGTACTGTATTGGTGAGTGGTATTGTGATAGTGAATAGTACTATGATACAGAGTTGTACTCTAGTAGTGAGTGGTACTGTGATAGTGAGTGGTACTGTGGTGGTGAGTGGTGCTGTGATAGTGAGTGGTACTGTGGTGTGTGGTACTGTCGTGATGAGTGGTACTGTGATAATGAGTGGTACTGTGATAGTGAGTGGTACTGTGGTGGTGAGTGGTGCTGTGATAGTGAGTGGTACTGTGGTGATGAGTGGTGCTGTGATAATGAGTGGTATTGTGATAGTGAGTGGTACTGGGGTTGTGAGTGGTACTGTGATTGTGAGCAGTACTGTGGTGGTGAGTTGTAATCTGGTGGTGAAATGTACTGTTGTGGTGAGTGGTACTGTATTGGTGAGTGGTTTTGTGGTGGTGAGTGGTACTGTGATTGTGAGTGGTACTGTGATAGTGAGTGGTACTGTGGTGGTGAGTTGTGCTGTGATTGTGAGTGGTACTGTGGTGGTGAGTGGTACTGTAATTGTGAGTGGTACTGTGATAGTGAGTGGTACTGTGGTGGTGAGTGGTGCTGTGATGATGAGTGATAATGTGATGGTGAGTAGTGCTGTGATAGTGAGTGGTACTGTGGTGGTGAGTGGAACTGTGGTGGTGAGTGGTGCTGTGATAATGAGTGTTACTGTGATGGTGAGTGGTGCTGTGATAGTGAGTGGTACTGTAATGGTGAGTGGTGCTGTGATAGTGAGTTGTGCTGTGATAGTGAGTGGTGCTGTGTTTGTGTGTGTTACTGTGGTGGTGAGTGGTTCTGTGATAGTGAGTGGTACTGTGGTGGTGAGTGGTACTGTGGTGGTGAGTGGTACTGTGGTGTTGAGTGGTACTGTGGTAATGAGTGGTACTGTGATGGTGAGTGGTACTGTGATGGTGAGTAGTACTGTGGTGGTGAGTGGTACTGTGGTGGTGAGTGGTACTGTGATTGTGAGTGGTACTGTGGTGGTGAGTGGTACTGTGGTGGTGAGTGGTACTGTGGTGGTGAGTGGTACTGTGGTGGTGAGTGGTACTGTGGTGGTGAGTGGTACTGTGATTGTGAGTGGTACTGTGGTGGTGAGTGGTACTGTGGTGGTGAGTGGTACTGTGGTGGTGAATGGTACTGTGGTGGTGATTGTTTCTGTTGTGGTGAGTGGTGCTTTGGTGGTGAGTGGTACTGTGGTGGTGAGTGGTACTGTGGTGGTGAGTGGTGCTGTGATAGTTAGTGGTACTGTGATGGTGAGTGATAATGTGATGGTGATTGGTACTGTGATAGTGAGTTGGACTTTCGTGGTGAGTGGTGCTGTGATAGTGACTGGTACTGTGGTGGTGATTGGTACTGCGGTGGTGAGTGGTACTGTGATAGTGAGTGGTGCTGTGATGGTGAGTGTTACTGTGGTGGTGAGTGGTGCCGTGATAGTGAGTGGTACTGTTTTAGTGAGTGGTACTGTGGTGGTGATTGGTACTGAGGTGGTGAGTGGTACTGTTGTGGTGAGTGGTCCTGTGATAGTGAGTGGTACTGTGGTGGTGAGTGGTACTGTGGTTGTGAGTGGTACTGTGGTGGTGAGTTGTACTTTGGTGGTGAGTAGTACTGTGGTGGTGAGTGGTACTGTGGTGGTGAGTGGTTCTCAGGTGGTGAGTGGTTCTGCGATAGTGAGTGGTACTGTGTGGTGAATGGTGCTGTGATAGTGAGTGGTACTGTGGTGGTGAGTGGTACAGTGGTGGTGAGTGGTGAGTGGTGCTGTGATAGTGAGTGGTACTGTGGTGGTGAGTGGTACTGTGATTGTGAGTGGTGCTGTGATGGTGAGTGGTACTGTTTTAGTGAGTGGTACTGTGGTGGTGAGTGGTACTGTGGTGGTGATTGGTACTGTTGTGGTGAGTTGTACTGTTGTGGTGAGTGGTACTGTTGTGGTGAGTGGTGCTGTGATAGTGAGTGGTACTGTGGTGGTGAGTGGTTCTGTGGTGGTGAGTGGTACTGTGGTGGTGAGTGGTACTGTGATGGTGAGTGGTACTGTGATAGTGAGTGGTACTGTGGTGGTGAGTGGTACTGTGGTGGTGAGTGGTACTGTGGAATTAGTATTAATAATCTTATACCTGCAGTAAGACAGCATCTGCACATCTTATTTCTGGTATTTCAGATAACCCCATAAACAAGTTGGTGTATCAAGATCATACAGCAGTCAGAAAGGTTTTAGTAAGTGCAGTGAAGGACTGGTGGCAGGGTAAGCCATGAGAGAGAGTGTTGCAGTCAATGGTTGTGTTGCGCCAGACGTGACTGAAGTGTTGGTAGAACGCAACACAGAGAGGCGAGACAGGATTGACTGTGCTCGATACAGTGTTGGTGCCTGGGCCAATGTGTTGTTTGTGTTACCCTTCTGTGTGTTGGCGCTCTCTGTGTGTCTCTGGATGACATCAAGAACGCCAGACCAGTTACACACGGCGCAGAATATCTCGCCCCGACCAGTCTACCACATACGTCTTGCTCCCAACATAACGTTACGTCCACTACACCAGCCACGTCCACCTCAGAATATCACGCTACGTCAGAATATAACGTCGCAACCAGTCATCCAGTCAGGGCGGCAGCGACGCAGACAGAAACGCCAGGTGAGTGCAAGTGTTCTCACTCACTAACCCACTCTAGTGTTTCCCAGAGTTAATGTTAGGAATTTGAAATCAGAGACGTACAGACGGCACAATATGTTGATAACCCCCACATAGAGGAAAGTAGACCACGACGACGTTTGGGTCCGACTTGGACCATTTACAGTCACACTGACTTTGCAAATGGTCCAAATCGGACCGAAACGTCGTCGTGGGTTTGTTTATCCCATGTTCAGGTTATATGTGTATTGTTCCAGTCACGGTATTGTACCTCTTTGTCCTTTAAAGACGGCAAATTATCGTAGTTATGAATAGTAATTTGTTGCAGTAGGAGTTGCAGCGCAGTCGGTTCGCAACCGAATGGATTTGGGTTCGAATCCTGGAGAGGTGGAGGCTAACAGACGAGTCTCCTTACACCAGCTGTCCCTGTTCACCCTCAGTGAAACGTTACCCGAGTGTCAGTCGACCATTGTGGGTGGCATCCTGGAGGTTGGTCAAGTACTGTACCCATGGAACAAAGTACACGACAAATAAACAATAAGAACCAACATTATTCACGAAATCGTAATCACACGATTGTAAACAAATCAGGGAACGGACGAGGCTTGAAACCAAAGCAAATGAGTCAGTGTTAACCAGTGGACCAGCTGGCCCACTGGTATATTGGGGTTTTAATGACGTTAAATAAACACGAGAGTACCTCTACTGACCTGCTTCAGTATTTAGTGGTTGATGAGTCTTACAGCCAAGATAGTTCATGAGTAACATGCATGGTACAACAGTTCAGTATCTTTATTGTTGAAACGTTTCGCCAAGACAGTAGGCTTCTTCAGTCACATACAGAGGCAGCAGGAGAAAATAGTATTTGAGGTGGTCACTCCCTCAGCCTGGAGAAGCGTTCAGTTCCATGATCTGGAACGATATCGTTCTATACCATGGAAGAAACCTACTGTGTGGGGCGAAACGTTTCAACAATAAAGATACCCAACTGCTGCATCTGTCTTAATTATCAACTTGTTGATATTTTATAGAAAGTGAGTGGGCAATGAATGGATGTCTAGGACAATTGTTGGCTAGACAGGAACTCCAAGGTTTGCTATGCTAATACTTGAGGCATTGAAAATAAGGTATATGACTTAAGATTAATCACATGTGCAGGAAGCATAGATATTATTGCTATAACAGAGATCTGGTTCAACCTGAAAGATAGATGCCTTCTGAATGCCACATACGAGGCTATAAATTATTCCTGTTGGTAAGGTCAACAGGAAGGGTAG
>WNWK01054924.1:0-5000 GCA_009830355.1 Cherax destructor
TGGAGTGGTTGGTGCTATTATTTAATAAATGTATGGAAGAGGGTAAGGTACCTAGGGATTGGCAGAGAGCGTGTATTGTTCCTTTGTATAAAGGCAAAGGGGACAAAAGAGAGTGCAAAAATTATAGGGGAATAAGTCTGTTGAGTGTACCTGGTAAAGTGTATGGTAGAGTTATTACTGAAAGAATTAAGAGTAAAACAGAAAGCAGGATAGCAGATGAACAAGGGGCTTTAGGAAAGGTAGGGGGTGTGTAGACCAAGTGTTTACAGTGAAACATATAGGTGAACAGTATTTGGATAAGGGTAAAGATGTTTTGTGGCATTTATGGATTTGGAAAAGGCGTATGATAGGGTAGATAGGGAGGCAATGTGGCAGATGTTGCAGGTGTATGGAATAGGAGGAAGGTTACTGAAAGCAGTGAAGAGTTTTTATGAGGATAGTGAGGCTCAGGTTAGAGTGTGTAGGAGGGAAGGGGACTATTTCCCAGTAAAAGTGGGCCTTAGACAAGGATGTGTGATGTCACCGTGGTTGTTCAATATATTTATAGATGGGGTTGTAAGAGAAGTGAATGCGAGGGTCTTGGCAAGAGGTGTTGGGCTAAAAGATAAAGAAGCAAATACAAAGTGGGAGTTGTCACAGTTGCTTTTGCTGATGACACTGTGCTTTGGGAGATTCTGAAGAGAAGCTGCAGAGGTTGGTGGATGAATTTGGTAGGGTGTGTAAAAGAAGAAAATTGAAAGTGAATATAGGAAAGAGTAAGGTGATGAGGATAACAAAAGAATAGGTGACGAAAGATTGGATATCAGATTGGAGGGAGAGAGTATGGAGGAGGTGAATGTATTCAGATATTTGGGAGTGGACATGTCGGCGGATGGGTCTATGAAGGATGAGGTGAATCATAGAATTGATGAGGGAAAAGGGTGAGTGGAGCACTTCGGAGTCTGTGGAGACAAAGAACCTTGTCTATGGAAGTAAAGAGGGAATGTAGAGTATAGTTATACCAACGCTCTTATATGGGTGTGAAGCATGGGTGATGAATGTTGCAACGAGGAGAAGGCTGGAGGCAGTGGAGATGTCATGTCTGAGGTCAATGTGTGGTGTGAATATAATGCAGAGAATTCGGAGTTTGGAAATTAGGAGGAGGTGCGGGATTACCAAAACGATTGTCCAGAGAGCTGAGGAGGGTTGTTGAGGTGGTTTGGACATGTAGAGAGAATGGAGCGAGACAGAGTGACTTCGAGATGTATAAATCTGTAGTGGAGGGAAGGCGGGGTAGGGGTCGGCCTAGGAAAGGTTGGAGGGAGGGTAAAGGAAGTTTTGTGTGCGAGGGCTTGGACTTCCAGCAAGCATGTGTGAGCGTATTTGATAGGAGTGAATGGAGGCATATGGTTTTAATACTTGACGTGCTGTTGGAGTGTGAGCAAAGTAACATTTATGAAGGGATTCAGGAAACCGGCAGGCCGGACTTGAGTTCTGGAGATGGGAAGTACAGTGCCGGCACTCTGAAGGAGGGTGTTAATGTTGCAGTTTTATAACTGTAGTGTAAAGCACCCTTCTGGCAAGACAGTGATGGAGTGAATGATGATGAAAGTTTTTCTTTTTCGGGCCACCCTGCCTTGGTGGGAATCGGCCGATGTGTTAATAAAAAAATAAATATTATTAGAAGCCATCTAGATAACCATAATTTGATTAATGATACCCAGCATGGATTCACGAGGGGCCGTTCCTGCCTATCTAATTTATTAACCTTCTTCAGTAAAGCTTTTGAGGCTGTTGATCACGATAAAGAATTCGATATTGTTTATTTAGACTTTAGTAAGGCTTTTGATAGAGTACCGCACCAGAGACTGTTAAAGAAAGTGGCAGCTCATGGCATTGGGGGAAAAGTGCTGTCATGGATCGAGTCATGGCTCACCAATAGGAAGCAGAGAGTGTGCATAAATGGGGTTAAATCCGAATGGGGACTTGTAACAAGTGGTGTTCCACAGGGATCAGTCTTAGGCCCATTGTTATTTATAATATATATCAATGACCTTGATAAGGGAATTACTAGTGATATGAGCAAATTCGCCGACGACACGAAGATAGGTAGGATAATTGATTCAAACATAGATGTCATAGAACTTCAGGAAGATTTAGACAAACTTAATTCGTGGTCAGAAAAGTGGCAGATGCAGTTCAATGTAGATAAATGCAAGGTTCTGAAGCTCAGGAGTGTCTATAACCCAAGCACTTATAAGTTAAATAACGTAGAACTTAGCCATACAGATTGCGAGAAGGACTTGGGGGTGATAGTGTAAGACAGCAACCTTAAAGCCAAGACAGCAATGCTCTAAGCGGTACGTAATATTATGTGCATTAAATATCAATGTGCGTACATAGAAATTGGATTTATATCAAGAAGTGTTAACAACAGAAGTCCAGAGGTTATATTACAGCTTTATACATCTTTAGTAAGGCCTCACCTAGATTACGCAGCTCAGTTCTGGTCTCCATATTACAGAATGGACATAAATTCGTTAGAAAACATTCAGCGTAGAATGACTAAATTAATACATAGCATTAGAAATCTTCCTTACGAAGAAAGATTGAAGACCCTAAAATTACATTCACTTGTAAGACGTAGAATGAGGGAGACATGATCGAGGTATACAAGTGGAAAATGGGTATTAACAAAGGGGATATAAATAAGGTCTTGAGGATATCTCTCCAGAGAGAACCCGCAATAATGGATTCAAGTTAGATAAGTTTAGATTTAGAAAGGATATAGGAAAGTATTGGTTTGGAAATAGGGTAGTTGATGAGTGGAACAGTCTGCCTAGTAGGGTTATTGAAGCTAGGACCTTGGGTAGTTTCAAATTTAGGTTGGATAAATTCATGAGTGAGAGGGTTGGATTTGAGTGGGACTCCGCATGAGTGGGTAGAATTGTCAAAGCTTATTTCTTGGGTAGCATTGAAAATTGGGTTGAGCAAATATTCTGTTAGTGGGACGGATTGTGAGGGACCTGCCTAGTATGGGCCAACAGGCCTGCTGCAGTGTTCCTCCTTTCTTATGTTCTTATGTTCTTAAAAAGGGACAACCAACCTTATTCAACCAAAAATATGTTGGTTCTCCCTTACCATGAAAACTTGGTTGATATGCCTTCCTTTCTTAAGAATTTTAATATCAAAGTTGTATTTAAAAATCTTGATACAGTACAAAGACTTTTGATAAAAAATTCCCCCCAAAATGCTGACGAATGTGTCTATAAGATTCCCTGTAAAATATGCGATAAAGTTTATTACGGTCAAACCGGTAAAAATCTTGAACTAAGATTAAAACAACATAAATATAGCATTAGAACTGGACAAGATTCTAATGCTCTATTTATTCATGTGAGAGATTTTAACCATCCAATTGATTTTCAAAATGCTGAGAAGGTTGTATCAAGCAAGTCCATGGTTGAAAGGAATATAATAGAATCATGTTTCATAAAAAGCAGTTTTGAAAATAATATGAATATTTCTTTTGGTTTATATAAATTGGATTCATTTATAATTAATAAAATTTGGGAAGAATTTAATGATAAATTGGACTAATCTTAATTCTTGGGAAGAGTTTCAGGTCCTTTCTTATTTTCCTCTTCACAGAGTCGTGAGATGTTACGCTACTGTGAGGTGTAGTCTTTGTTAGTGTGATGTGACTGTGAGGTGTAGTCTTGCCCCTTATATAAGCCTTCTTGTCATGTTTCCTTTTATAGTTCCTTGATAATGTGAGTAGTCACGAAAGCGCTTGGAATTCCTCTATTTTTTCATAGTGGTTGTCTTGCATATTTTGATATCACCTGTTTACTGTGATCTTTTTGCATATATATATATATATATATATATATATATAATATATATATATATATATATATATATATATATATATATATATATATATATATATATATATATATATATATATATATATATATATATATATATATAGTCGTGCCGATTAGGTAAAACTTGCTATTTTGGCTTAAATAGCAACGCTCACCTTGCCATATAAGACAAGTGAAAATTTGTGTATGCAATAATTTCGCCAAAATCATTCTGAACATAACGAAAAATATATTTCATTGTGTTTGTTTATTATTAAATTAATGTTAACGTATCTAAAATATATTTAGTTGGGTTAGGCTAAATTAAATTGCGCTTGTTGTAATAAGGTTAGGTAGGTTTCAAAGTTTCTCTTGGTACAAAATTATAAATTCTTACATTATCATAAATGAAAAAATATATATTTAAACATATAAGAAAAATTTTAGAAAGGACTTAATTTTAGATGAGTTCTTGTTAATTACCAGTTTTACCTAATCGGCACGACATATATATATATATATATATATATATATATATATATATATATATATATATATATATATAAATATATGGTGCCGATTAGGTAAAACTTGCTATTTTGGCTTAAATAGCAACGCTCACCTTGCCACATAAGACAAGTGAAAATTTGTGTATGCAATAATTCCGCCAAAATCATTCTGAACATAACGAAAAAAATATATTTCATTGTGTTTGTTTATTATTAAATTAACGTTAACGTATCTAAAATATATTTAGTTGGGTTAGGCTAAATTAAATTGCGCTTGTTGTAATAAGGTTAGGTAGGTTTTCAAAGTTTCTCTTGGTACAAAATTATAAATTCTTACATTAACATAAATGAAAAAAATATATTTTTAAACGTATAAGAGATAATTTTAGAAAGAACTTAATTTTAGATGAGTTCTTGCTAATTAACCAGTTTTACCTAATCGGCACGACATATATATATATATATATATATATATATATATATATATATATATATATATATATATATATATATATATATATATAATATATATATATACAGTGGACCCTCGGTTTTCCTTCACCTCCAACCTTGAACAATTATGTAAGTGTATTTTCGTATGTGCTTTTGTAAGTGTATTTTTGGGGGTCTGAAACGACTAATC
>WNWK01054924.1:10000-11408 GCA_009830355.1 Cherax destructor
GAAGTCGGGGTGAATTAGTAGTCTGGTCAACGTGTGCTACTACATGTGTGTACTACTGTCCAGGCATTCAAACTGGGCTTGCCCTGCCCTGTCTCGGGCTTCAGTTACCAACATTGGCAATAAGGAGAGCTAATTAAGTGTTCTCGACATGTGAGAATGTCAGTCACTATGACATTCTGGTGAAACACTAACCTCATTTCTGATACTGAGCCATTGAAGATTAAGTTAGACATGGCGAGAACGGTGAGATACATCATTTTATGGCCTCTCCTCTCTTAGTAAGGTGGTGAGAGGAGAGACATTACCCCCCTTCCTTTTCTCCACCCGCTTGGTAAAGAGGCCACAACCACCACTCTGACCCCAGGGTCACATAGTCATTTCAAGGGAGGGAAGAAGGTAAGGAATAACTGGCAGAATAATTTGCACCACTGTTAGGGGAAAAGAAGTGTGATCGGAGGATCCGATCATCACTTGGTATACCTCTAGTCTCATAATTACCTGCAGGGCAGTGAAGTCCACCCAGATTATTATTATTATTATAATCAAATAGAAGCGCTAAACCACAGGGGTTATACAGCGCTGCAGGTTATTGTAGGATGCAGGGAGAGTGGGTTGTAAGAGGGAGATGGAAGATTAGTAGGGTATGGAGTGCAAGATGACGGTGGATAGTGCAGGGGAGGAGGGTAGCAAGAGATCGAGGTAGAAGGGACTGAGGGAGGTGCTAGAGGTATAATCTTCAGAGTTTGTGTAGTAAGTCAGTTTCTGTCAAAAAGTCAATGAGAGAGTCAGGATTAAAGGAGGGGCCATCTGCAAGAAGGGAAGGTAAAGAAAGGGCCGCAGAGTGAAGACGTCGTTGGAGGTAAATTCTGCGTGCTCGTTGATAGAGTGGGCAGTCCAACAGGATATGTCGAACAGACACTGGAACCTGACAATGCTCACAGAGAGGGGCAGGGAGCCTCTCCATGAGATACCCGTGAGTAAGACGAGTGTGGCCGATGCGAAGACGGGAGAGTGTAGTCTCCCAACCTCGACATTGGTGACAAGAAGGCCAGAAACCTATAACCGGTTTAATAGAATGAAGTTTGTTATTCAGCAGGTCAGACCAGCGTTGTTGCCAACGGGTGCGAAGGTGGGTAGCAATGACCGCAAAATAGTCCGTGAAAGGAACACCTCTATATGAAACTGGAAGGTCATGTACTGCTGACCGCGCAGCAGTGTCTGCCTGTTCATTGCCCTGTACGTCAACATGACCAGGGACCCAACAAAAGACAATATCTTTATGCTTGCTAAAGATACGGCATAACCAAAGGTGGATACGAAGAACTAGGGGTGAGGTGTATCAATTTTACGGATAGCCTTTAAAGCACTAAAGGAGTCTGAAACGACCACAAATGGTGATACAGGCATA
>WNWK01054925.1:0-11408 GCA_009830355.1 Cherax destructor
TGAATAACAAACTTCATTCTATTAAACCGGTTATAGGTTTCTGGCCTTCTTGTCACCAATGTGGAGGTTGGGAGACTACACTCTCCCGTCTTCGCATCGGCCACACTCGTCTTACTCACGGGTATCTCATGGAGAGGCTCCCTGCCCCTCTCTGTGAGCATTGTCAGGTTCCAGTGTCTGTTCGACATATTCTGTTGGACTGCCCACTCTATCAACGAGCACGCAGAATTTACCTCCAATGGCATCTTCGCTCTGCGGCCCTTTCTTTACCTTCCCTTCTTGCAGATGGACCCTCCTTTAATCCTGACTCTCTCGTTGACTTTTTGACAGAAACTGACTTACTACACAAACTCTGAAGATTATACCTCTAGCACCTCCCTCAGTCCCTTCTACCTTGATCTCTTGCTACCCTCTATCCCTGCACTATCCACCATCCTGCTGCACTCCATACCCTACTAATCATCCATCTCCCTCTTACAACCCATTCTCCCTGCATCCTGCAATAACCTGCAGCGCTGTATAACCCCTGTGGTTTAGCACTTCTATTTGATTATAATAATAATAATCCCTTCTTTGTCTTTTACTGCCACAGTACATTCATTACTTACCTTAAAATATTTGTAGTCTTAATGTAGGGCGAGAGGTGAGTAGTATTTATTTGTAGGAATTCAGTGTAGGTAGCCTGTAGATGTAGGTATACGTATGTAGCCCCCCTGGGTTACACTACACAGCCATATTATTACACTACACAGCCATATTTAATTTACATCGACATAATATGTTCACTGAGTTTAATCATTTCTAACAACTACCTTTAGATGCCATCATAACCAAAGGGAGAAGTAATGAATAATTCATGCCGAGAATTGTAAACAAACGCATATGAAGGGCGGTTACTGGACGAGACGCCAGATTCACAGTTTTCTCTAACGCTGAATCAGAGAAAACGTAATGTTTACTCTCCACCTGACTCTCCACTCTATAGCATATAAACATTGCATGTTTATATGCTATATGCTATGTAACATGTTTCTTATATAATTTTAAAGAAAATATCATAGATGGATTAATGAAAATGTCTATATGTATTAACCTAAAATAAGACATTTAATGTGCCCAAGAGTGATTATTATTAAACATACTGATTCACGAACACGGCATGCCTGCTACACTCCCTGCCTTCCTGTTACACTCCCTGCCTTCCTGCTACACTCCCTGCATGCCTGCTACACTCGGCCACACGCACACCACTTTCATATTTTGCAATGATTTCTTTCTTGAATTCAATCGTGTTTCTCACCTTCTTTACCAAAGGGCTGGCACTAGCTTTCTTTGGGCCCATGATGGCTTATTTAGCAGTTGCAAGCACAAAAAAGAATGAAATATTACGAAATGTATTGTATGAACGCGTGAGATGACGGTCACTCTGATAAACATTGCCACACTGACTGTGAATGGTGTGTGGGGCCGCTCTCGTACGCGTTTGGGACGAATGACTATTTGCAAGTCAAACGACGATTCGCGAGTCAATATTTTGACGAAAAAACGTTACGATTAGCGAAAATTGCGATTTGCGATGATTACAAAATACGAGGGTCCACTGTATTTGAGCTTAGAATTTTGCTTGATAGCTTTGATTCTACAGTAGAGAAGAAGACTTTAAGTTTGTTGGCTGTCTCTATAGGCCAACAGGAGCTCATGAACCAGAATCATACATAGTGTAAATTACCTAGGATAACCCAAATAAGCCAGACAAAGTGCTATACTGTACTTGTAGACACAAGGCATAATAAGCATTTCCACTTGTTTAAGAATCAGATGTGACGATTCTGCAACATGTGTAATACCTGTTGGTTTATGAGTGGCTCTCTCTGAGGCAGAAAGAGAGACAGGCAGAGGGGGAGAGATAGGGAGACAGATAAACAGAGATACACAGATTCAGACACACACACACACAGACATGTTTGTGTGTGTAACAGTGAGAACAAATAAAACATATTCCTTGGTTCACTGGGTTCAGTGCATGATCAACAATATTGAGTGACTGCACCGTCAGCTGTGTAGAGTGACACACTTTTCTGACACTATTTAGGAGTTTCACACTCCAGTACTTTTAAAAACATTGCCTGGACCTATAAATAAATTGCATATATTTCTAGACAGTAGTATGTGTCTTTGACAATTTGATTACTATATCCATACCTAATATTAGTGTCAGAACAAAAATTGGCTCTAAAATCACAAGAACTACTATAAATTGTAATTATCAGAACAGGATCAGAGCAGGACTCCATGTTGCTGTCACATGAGCATCTAATGCCAACTTTGTCGCCTTATATCTCAAAAAGTTTTTTTTTTTTTATTAACTCATTGGCTGTTTCCCACCAAGGCAGGGTGGCCCTAAAAAGAAAAACTCAATAAGTACTGGCCCTGATTTTTTTTTCTTTGGTCTTATTGCTCATAAAAAATTGTCCTTTTTTTTTTTTTTTTACCAAAATACAGTGGACCCCCGGTGTTCGTGATGCTCCAAACTCAAACAATTATGTAAGTGTATTTTTGTAAGTGCTTTTGTAAGTGTATTTTTGGGGGTCTAAAAGGACTAGTCTAATTTACATTATTCCTTATGGGAATAAATTTGTTTGGTAATGGCACTTGAACAACATTCTGGAACGAAAAAATCACGAAAAAAGGGGGTCCACTGTATTCGGATAAAACGTAGATCAATGTTTGGACAGTTTAATGGTTAAAAACTGAATAAATATCTGACTTGACAAATAGTTGCTATCATTCTCAACATTATTATTAGGTAACATTTGGAAAAGTAATGTTGTTACTTTAAGATTATCATTTCTTGTTGCAGGAGCTCAGCAACACACAGATATTCAGGCGAGGTACCCCATGGCTCCACTGTACCGGCACGTGTTTGAGGCCATGTTACAGCTGGCATGCGACCCAGACCAAGTTACTCGGCAGTTGTTCCTCACACTTGCCTACCAGACTATTCACTGGTTCACTAATAATAAGAACTTTGAGAACCCTGATACTGTGGTCCTCCTGGATGCCATCATGGTAAGTATTGAAGCTCTCTTTATCAACATCTTTGTGCTGGATATCCTTTAAGACCAGCACTTTGATGCTGGCAAAGGCCTCTTTACCAGTGAGGTTATTTATATACTAAGTTTAATATAACTTAAGTTGTCTCAAGAAAAGATCATTAAATGTAATGATAATTTAAAGTAACAAATCTTGATATATTAGAACAGCAATGGCAATATGAAGAGATAGTAATACAGAATTGTATTGATAATTTTATTTATAATAGATTATTGGAAGGCAGAAATATAACAGTGACAGTAAGTAGACGAGTCTGAATGCTGCTTAGAATGTGGACTACCAGGGTTCATTATATGTATTGACATTCACTCTACAAGTGTTCCTTGACTTGCCATGGAGGTTGGTTCTGACCAACTCGTCGTAAATTAAAAATATCCTAAGTTGAATATGAATGTGATTTGCTAAATAAATAAGTACTTTCATTGAACAAGTAAATAAAAAAATTACTACAACTAAATACCAGTATTGAAAAGTAAATAAATGAATACAAGTTATGGACTTGCTGCCTTCATCTCCAGAGTAATTGCTTTTGCACCATAAAGTTGAAACATCGTAAGTCAAACCATTGTAAGTTGACGAGCACCAGTATACTATTTAAATTTTCATTAAATTCAGGAGGTGTTTCTGAAACTTTTTGAAGTAGTTAACAGATAGGGAAGTTTTGGATTCTTAGTAGAGGGTTACACATTTTTATTGTAAGATCATTTTATGTTAATGCCAGAGTATTTTTACTTGTTTTTTTTAAGAGAAACACAGCACCAAAAACAATACTGGGCTGGAAACTGTGTGAAAACTGGCTCCATAGAGAGCCAGGTCATGAAACTACATCTTGGGGAATCAGGTTATGACCTGACATGTCTTTAGAGCCAAGTCAGGCCACAACAGCTTAAGAAATTGGGGCATTTTTAGTTTCACAAAATTGTTTGCAATGTACGTACTGAAGCTTCTTGAGTACATTGAACCACATGGCAGACCAACTGGAAGGGTCATGCACCCAGTCATGTTTACACTTTGTCATACTCTACAAGATACACTCAGACACACATTTGCTACACTCTCCCAGCTCAACTTGTATATAACATTTGCTACACTCTCCCAGCTCAACTTGTATATAACATTTGCTACACTCTCCCAGCTCAGCTTGTATATAACATTTGCTACACTCTCCCAGCTCAGCTTGTATATAACATTTGCTACACTCTCCCAGCTCAACTTGCATATAACATTTGAGTATACTGGTGCTCCTTGACTTAAAATGGTTCAACTTACAATATTTTGACTTTATAATGGTGCAAAAGCAATTACTTTGGAGATGAATCTTAAGATAATTACCCAATTAGTTACAGAATTAATTTTTATTTACTTATTCAATGACAGTAGTTATTTATTTACCTGTTTATCATATATTTATATTCAACTTATGATATTTTCAGCTTACAATGGGTTTTTCAGAACGTATCTACCCATTGTAAGTCAAGGAGCACCTCTACCATGCCTCTATCATTCATTTTCTCCTAAAACTTCATTATTATTTTTTTTTTCAAGAAATTGTCTGTTTCCCACCAAGGCGGGGTGGCCCAAAAAGAAAAACAGTTTCTCTTTTTAACTTTAGTAATGTACACAGGAGAAGGGGTTACTAGCCCCTTGCTCCTGGCATTTTAGTCGACTCTTACGACATGCATGGCTTACGGAGGAAGAATTCTGTTCCACTTCCCCGTGGAGACACGAGGAAATAAGAACAAGAACTAGTAAGAAAATAGAAGAAAACCCAGAGGGGTGTGTGTATACAGTGGTCCCTCGGTTTTCGTGTTTAATCCGTTCCAGAGGGAGGCACTAAAACTGAAACACACGAAAACTGAAGCCATTTTCCCCATAAGAAATAATGGAAATTCAATTAATCCGTTTCAGACACCCAGGAGTATTAACAAAAAAAAATTTTTTAGAGATTAAATATAGATTTACATACAGAAAAGAATAAATAAATATAAAGCACTAATAACATGTATAAATGAACATTTAACATCACATTTACTTTTATTGGCGACTCTTGTTGGTGTATGGAAGATGGAGAGGAGAGAGGGAGGCGAGTTTATTGTTGGGAGGCAGGACAAAATGCTTCAATTTGACACTAATATCAGCTCTACGGCTTATTTATCTATCACAATTCATCTAATATGACATAATAAACAATATAAATAACATAAAAACGTGATATACACTCTAGAATGAATAAAATATGTGTCTCATTACGAATGTGGTGGCGGGCATACTCGGTCCAGCTATGAAAACATCTTCCTATTCTTTCATCCTTCAGACGCATTAGTATAAGAGAAAACGGAGTTTGTAATGCTAACTGCATTAGATCACTTATTTCCAGTCACTTCAAGGTGTGAACAGAAATCATTCCTGTCCAGGCTGGCTGGTAACAACAGCAGCAGCAACAACAACAACTGGTTTGTTGACAAAACTACCGAAACTTCTACACTCTCATTCTCTCTCGTTTATTCATTTAATCTTGTTTACTCACCTCTCACTCTACATTAAGACTGCCTCTCATCACCACTGCCTCTCACCACCACTGCCTCTCACCACCACTGCCTCTCATCACCACTGTCTCTCATCACCACTGTCTCACCACCACTGCCTCTCACCACCACTGCCTCTCACCACCACTGCCTCTCACCACCACTGCCTCTCATCACCACTGTCTCACCACCACTGCCTCTCACCACCACTGCCTCTCACCACCACTGCCTCTCATCACCGCCTCTACCACCACTTCTTTCCAGTCACTTCAAGGTGTGAACAGAAATCATTCCTGTCCAGGCTGGCTGGTAACAACAACAGCAGCAGCAGCAACAACAACAACTGGTTTGTTGACAAAACTACCGAAACTTCTACACTCTCATTCTCACTCGTTTATTCATTTAATCTTGTTTACTCACCTCTCACTCTACATTAAGACTGCCTCTTACCACCACTGCCTCTCACCACCACTGCCTCTCACCACCACTGCCTCTCACCACCACTGCCTCTTACCACCACTGCCTCTCACCACCACTGCCTCTCACCACCACTGCCTCTCACCACCACTGCCTCTTACCACCACTGCCTCTTACCACCACTGCCTCTTACCACCACTGCCTCTCACCACCACTGCCTCCCATCACCACTGCCTCTCATCACCAGTCTCACCACCACTGCCTCTCATCACCACTGCCTCTCACCACCACTGCCTCTCACCACCACTGCCTCTCACTACCACTGCCTCTACCACCGCTTCTTTCCAGTCGCTTCAAGGTGTGAACAGAAATCATTCCTGTCCAGGCTGGCTGGTAACAACAACAACAGCAGCAACAACAACAACTGGTTTGTTGACAAAACTACCGAAACTTCTACACTCTCATTCTCTCTCATTTATTCATTTAATCTTGTTTACTCACCTCTCACTCTACATTAAGACTGCCTCTTACCACCACTGCCTTTCATCACCACTGCCTCTAACACTGTCTCAACCAACAAACAAGCACCACTGCCTCTCACCACCACTGCCTCTCACCACCACTGCCTCTCACCAACATTGCCTCTCATCACCACTGCCTCTCACCACCATTGCCTCTCATCACCACTGCCTCTCACCACTCCTCATCACCACTGCCTCTCACCACCACTGCCTCTCACCACCACTGCCTCTCACCACCACTGCCTCTCACCACCACTGCCTCCCATCACCACTGCCTCTCACCACCACTGCCTCTCACCACCACTGCCTCTCACCACCACTGCCTCCCATCATCACTGCCTCTCATCACCACTGCCTCTCACCACTTTGCTACGATTTCTTTCTTTAATTCTATGGTGTTCCTCACTTTCTTTACCAAAGGACTGACACTAGGAGCTATCTTTGGGCTCGTGGTGGCATATTTAGCAGTCACACACAATAATCAAGGGCCAAAAACAATGGATTCTTAAGAAATGTTTTGTATGAACTCGCAGGATAATGTTCACTCAACAAGAAACAATGCTACACTGCCTGAGAATGTGCGTGGGAGGCGGGCTTGTGGGCTTTGTATGTGCGCTGGGCACTGGACAGGTTTCCGGACCAAGCACGAAAACGGAGGGAACACACGAAAACAGAGGGCAATTTTCCACGAAAAAACTACACGAAAACTGAAATACACGAAAACAGAGATACACGAAAACCGAGGGACCACTGTACTCTCCTCTTTATATCATCATTCCACAAATCATTTTTCTTCCTACCCATACCCACCCTCTTGTACCCACAAACTACTACTGCAAGGACTAGCACTGCATTACTAAATCTACCCATACCTCTCTAATGTCCTCTTCATTACCTGTACTCTCTTTACCTCACCTTTCTACTAACAGTTGCTTGTATCTCCCACTAACTGTCTCCTTTAGTGCAGTCACTTATTTTTCTCTTAGCCACTGATGCCATTTTCCATCCTCCATCTGCCTTTCACTCTAGATGATGATATGACGTAACATTCAATATGCATATCCAAAATTCTACCCATCAACCTTTATCTATGTCAATACATGGTCTAGCAACTACTGTTATTGTGCATTTCATCATTTTCAAGAATAAAATGAACAAGTTGATTACATATTTTTGTACTGTATATAAATTATACCAAAGCTGTTGATAGTTACTCATGAATGGCTAATGTGGAAACTAAAACATGGACACAAAAGGCAAGCTATTACAGTAGATGAGAAGTTTTGTGTTGAAGGAAAATGTCAAAAATGATAAAGTAAAATATCCTCACTGGTGATGACACTAGATAGCTTTTATCCATTGAAGACCTCGACTTTCCTAAGCTCTCTTCAGCTGGTCTGACCTTTGACCTTTTTTTTCCTCTTTCTCTCAGTTGTATGTTATTTCTTAATTCTAGTAGTTTAACCTGCCCTGAGGGCAAATTTTAGTTACCTGAAACTTTGTATTTGCTGTATAATGTTTTGTATTCATATAAAGTGGAACCCGAGTTTCGGCTTCTGCTTTGGGTGTTTAGTCCATTATTATATTTTTTTCCCCCTCTGTGGCCCCTAGCTTCCTTGCAGTGCTCCTCTTTCTTAGTCTTTGACTGACTCTACTACTACTACTATTACTACCTCTACCACTACCACTATCTCTCTGGTCCCATCCCTGTCTGCTGGCCTATATTTACTCCCTCCTCTCCTTTCTGTAACAATCTCAACTTAATAGTAACTATCAATAATTAACTGGCTATCACCTTAGAAAGGCTCTTTAACCCTTTGACTGTTTCGGACGTATATATACGTCTTACGAGCCAATGTTTCGGACGTATTTATACGCCTAAATTCTAGCGCCTCAAATCAACCAGGAGAAAGCTGGTAGGCCCACATGTGAGAGAATGGGTCTGTGTGGTCAGTGTGCGCAGTATAGAAAAATCCTGCAGCAAGCAGTACATAATGAGAAAAAAAAACTCGACCGTGTTTTTGAATTAAAACGCCGTCTTTGAGGTGTATTTTCGTATAGTATTTATGGTTGTATTCTCTTTCATGGTCTCATTTGATAGAATGGAAAACATATTACAGGAATAGAGATGATTTTGATTAGTTTCATGATGTAAACGATCTTGAAATTGAGCTCAAAGTAGCGGAAATGTTCGATTTTTGCCAATGTTCAAAAGTAAACAAATCACACCATGCGTCCAATACACATCAACTGGTGAGTCTAATATTCTTTCACAAGTGCACAGATATTATTTATACAGTTTTTACAATAATGCAATAGTCTGCATAACAATAAATCTTCTATTTTTTGTGTGAATAAAAAATCAAAATAGAAAGCAAGAGTAATGTAAGAGGGGCCTAAAGACATGACTAATGAACAGATAACATCTTATTTTAGTGCTAGGGATGTCTGCATTGTTTATTCTGGACCCTATTTTGAAATTGACATCTTTTTTATTTTGCATGAAATTGCCATTTTCTGACCACTTTATTGGGTAGTTGAAATCGGTAAATTGGTGATTTCTTGTACTCAATCGATAGAACAAATGGAGTTCTAAAGAAATAGCTATGAGTTTGGTCGACTGTCCCAATGGAATTGGCCTAAAATAGGGCTCAAAGTCGGCGAAATCGCCGATGCGTATATATCACTGACATCACTAACTTTGCGAGAGCGTAATTCCGTAAGTTTTCCATCAAATTTCATACTTTTGGTGTCATTACAATCGGGAAAAGATTCTCTATTATTTCATAAGAAAAAATAATTTTTTTTTTTTTCCAAAATTTTCCGACATAGAATGACAGTTTCAGAATGGGGCCTCCGACAGTCAAAGGGTTAAAAGTTGTTTAAAACTGTTTACTAATAAGTGAATAGAACAATTTATGGATATTCAGTAGTCAGATATCTTTGCAAATGCTGTAACCTTTCTTAATAGCTTTTCTTGTGTGCCATGTACAGTACTTTTAGTATACTTAGCAGTCCTTCATTGTAGTATTAATATGAATAGTTTGTGAAGGAATGTATTAATATCTGCATGTTTTCATTGTGCAGTTTTTGCACATTTGATATTTTCATCATTATAATCAAATCTATACCAGTGAATGATTTTAAGGGTTTTTCTGTTCTCAGTGATCAACCTGAGGTCTGTCTTTCCTGTTGATTTTGTTGTCTTGTTGGCTCTTACAATATAACCATTACAATCTGGTTGATCTGGTAATTCAAATCTTAACACCTGCATGGCTCCTCATACATTTAATAAGATTTTGTACTTATTGTACAGTGGTTTATTTTCATGTTTTCATTGAGCTGGTAGTTTGCTCAGTCTAATTCTCTTCATCAGTCTCTTAAAGTAATCTGCTACACCAGTTATATTAATTCTCAATTTTCATTCATATTAATCTAGTTATTTGTGTTGACATTCACTGAAGTAATTGTATAACCCTTTTTGACTGGTGCTGACTTGCTTAACCTTTAAACTGTCCAAACGTAGATCTACGTTCACTCGCCCAGTGCTCCGAATATTTTGAAGAATTTTTTTTTTTTTTTTTTTTTTTTTTAATTAAAGAGGGCACTTTTCTGTGTTATAAGACCAAAAATTTTTTTTTAGGTTCAGTGCTTTCCAAGATATAAGACCACAAAGTTGGTGTTGGATGCTCACCTGATGGCAACATCGAGTCCTGCCACTTGCAGAAGTGTTGCCAAAATACCTTTTTTTCTCGTTTTTATTTTAATTTATGTAATTTTTATGTTCCGATAATTACAATTTATAATAGTTCTTGTGATTTCTTAGCCAATCTTTGTTCTGCCACTAATATTAGGTACTGAAATAGTACTCAAATAAGTCACAATCACACCGACAGGTAAACATTTTCACCTGCCTTGGTCATTTACTATTGTCTAGAAATATATACAAAGTACAGTGGTACCTCGAGTTTGGCCATAATTGTTCCAGAAGGCTGTTCGAGTGCTGTTACCGACGAATTTGTTCCCACAAGGAATAATATAAATTAGATAAGTCCGTTTCAGACCCCAAAAATACACTTACAAAAGCACTTACAATAATACACTTACATAATTGTTCGAGTTGGGAGCTGTTTGAAACTCGAGGTACCACTGTATAGGTCTCAGCAATGTTTTAGACATGCTGGAGTGTACGTATATGAAACTTCTTGAAGCATGGTGTTTATGACAGTGTCACTAAACTGCTGACAGGGTAAGCAGTGGAGTGACACTTAATGATAGTACACTGCTGCAGGAACCCTGGCTTTATTTGTTTTCACTGTTACACACAAACATGTATGTCTATCTATCTGTCTGTCTATCTGTCTAGCTCTGCTTATCTGTCTTTCTGTCTGCCTGTGTGTGTCAGTCTTTCTGTCTGCCTGTGTGTGTGTCAGTCTTTCTGTCTGCCTGTGTGTGTGTCAGTCTTTCTGTCTGCCTGTGTGTGTGTGTCAGTCTTTCTGTCTGCCTGTGTGTGTCAGTCTTTCTGTCTGCCTGTGTGTGTGTCAGTCTTTCTGTCTGCCTGTGTGTCAGTCTTTCTGTCTGAAGAGGGTCACCAAATAGAACGAAAGGAACACGTAAAGGACTTGGGAATAATTATGTCTGCTGATCTTTCTTTTAAAAACCACAACAAGACAAAGATCACAACAGCCAGGAAGATGACAGGGTGGGTATTAAGAACTTTCAAAACAAGGAAATAATGCCGATGGTGACACTCTTCAAATCGCTAGTGCTCCCTCACTTAGAATATTGCTCAGTGCTGACGGCCCCGTTCAAAGCAGGAGAAATATCAGAG
>WNWK01054926.1:0-11408 GCA_009830355.1 Cherax destructor
TTGCACTTTAATGCATACAGACACAAATCTCTAGAATTATAGCTATGTACTATATTCTTGGATTAAGATATCATGAACTCTGATCAGTGAAAAGTGAGAAACTATTTCTACAAAACACTGAAATACAAGCAAAAAGAGATGTATATATTTTTGTCAGAGAACTTCTTCAGTATACAAGTGTGCAAGTTACAGTACGAAGTACACAGGTGTTCCTTGACTTACAGTGGTTCGACTTACGATGGTTCGACTTACGATGGTTCGACTTACGATGGTTCGACTTACGATGGTTCGACTTACGATGGTTCGACTTACGATGGTTCGACTTACGATGGTTCAACTTACGATGGTTCAACTTACGATGGTTCAACTTACGATGGTTCGACTTACGATGGTTCGACTTACGATGGTTCAACTTTACAATGGTGCCAAAGTACTTGGAGATGAAACTTAAGATAATTACCCAACATGAAGGTGGAAAGTCCATAACTTGTATTCTTTTATTTACTTTTCAATGCTGATATTTAGTTACAGTAATTATTTGTTTATTTACTTTTTCAGTGACAGTTATTATTTACTTTTTATTTAGCATATCATAATCACATTCGACTTACAATATTTTTGACTTACGACATTTTTGACTTACGACATTTTTGACTTACAATGGATTTGTTGGAATGTAACCCCACCGTAAGTCAAGGAGCGCCTGTACATGTATACACATACAGACTTGCATATAACCTGGATGGCAGGGAGTGGGCAAGATTTTATTGTTTATTAACATATTGGCTGTTTCCCACCGAGGCAGGGTGACCAAAAAAAAAAAAAAAACTTCATCATCACTTACTCTATCACTGTCTTGCCAGAGATATCCCCACCATACCTGTAAGTCATGTACGTAGTTTGGCCGGAAGGGTTGATATTTGCACTGCGTCCCCCATGTGTAAACTCCACAACCTGTGAGTCTGCCATTACACGTTCCCGGCCCTCATACAGCACTCTGAAAAATTAAAGCAGTGGTATTCAAAACAATTTAAACCTAAATACTATTTTTTTTTCCAACAAATTGGGTGTCTCCTACTTTGGTAGGGTGACCCAAAAAAGAAGAAACACTGTCACCATCATTCACTCCAAAACAGCAGAGAGCACTCCTCAAATTTTCATAATTAAGAATATTACATTAAAAAAAAAATAACAGGGGCGGGGATAGAACCTGCGATCAGAGAGTCATAAAACTCCAGACTGATGGGTTCTATCCCCGCCCATGGTATGGTTTGTTTGCAATCATGTCATTACGATTTCGTGAGTCATTATTACATTACGAGTTATCCAGACTTCATAGATATCGAAACAGTGCATGCATTGTTTTGCTACTTATCAAACTTCTGGCTGCAAACAGCAACAGCCTGGCTAAACAGGAAAGCAACAAAAAAGCTTGGCCTCAAGCCAGGCTTGAGGCCAAGTCAGACTGAAAAGTCATTGTAAGCTTCTCCCTCCTATGTGTGGGTTATTTGTGTATTGTACAGCCTCTCATATAGCTTACCCTATGTCCACCAGCGGCTGTTTGTCACGCCCTCTTCTGTAACAGAGGAACATCTCTGGGGCACGTAAAGCTCCATGATTGAGGTTCGCCAGCAGACCACTTGGTGTTAACTCTATACATGTGTATCCTATAAAGAAATGAAGTGCATTAACATTTAAAAATCTAACAAAACAATGTCAATAAAACAGCATGAAGGATTCCATTTCAACATCGCCAGCACCAACTTGCAGTAAACTATAATAAAAAAAAAAAGGGACAAGGAAATTTTGCTATAATGCTACATTTTAAAAATACAGCAATTCTTTAGCAAAGAATTACCTACCTGGAGTCTACCTGGAGGGTATTCCGGGGATTAACGCCCCCGCAGCCCAGTCCACAACCAGGCTTCCCGGCGGATCAGGACCTGATTACCTGTATATCTTTCCAAATCATAGACTGCTACTGCAAATAAACTCTGCATGTTATATTATCACTTGCACTACCTGACTGCTGTAGCAATCTGTGGTTTGGAAGGATTTACAAATCCTCCTCATTTAAAGAATTACAGTGAGTGCAAGAAGTATTGAGCCTCTGGCGCTCTGTACGTATAAGTTGTATCGTGTACTTGTAGAAATAAAGATTATTATTATTGTGTTGAACGCCTCACACAATTTCGATTCTTCATAAAATACAAAAGTAAAAGGGTCAAAAATTGCAGGGTAATTTGAATTTTTGCTCTAGAATTTTCAAAGGTAAGGAAGACCATGTTAAACTTGGGATTCTTAATTACCTAATGAATACAAATCATACAACTTCAGAAACAACTGGTGGTGGTCACTGAAAGTTCACTAGCACACTCAGTTCCCACACTGAGGTCCAGGGGTCAATCTTCAGTACGGGTAGAGACACTAGAACATGTTTCCTTAAAACACCTGCTGTCCCTGTTCATCAAGCAGTAAAATAGGTACCTGGGTGTTAGTTGACTAGTATGGGTCACATCCTGTGGAAAAACTGACCTAATTAGCCCGAAATGCTCTGCATAACCAGGGGTTTCTATATACTAGTAGTATGTCACTGATGTCAGCTAGGCCTGTATACCTAATACATGTACTTGTAGAAATAAAGATTCTTATTCTTATTATTATTATTACAGTGGACCCCTGGATTTCGTACTGCTCCCAACTCGAACAATTATGTAAGTATATTTATGTAAGTGTATTTTTGGAGGTCTGAAACAGACTAATCTAATTTACATTCGTCATTATGGGAACAAATTCATTCAGTAACGGCACTCAAACAGCCTTCTGGAAAGAATTGTTGACGAAATCCGGGGGTCCACTGTATTATTATTATAACAAAAATAAAAGCCAAAACATGGCTGGAGCAATTCACAACTAACCCACAGTCTGGAGAGGAAACCTTCAAGATGCTTTGCTTCATCGTGGATCAAATTATCCACGAAAGACCAAAACATTCACTAAATTTTCCTTTTCAAATTATGGATTAAATGTGAATTCTTATCAAAGAGCCAATTCTTACAAATACAAATAATTTCTTTCTTTTCTGTAGTATACAGGTAATGTAGTTTATATGTAATAAAAATAGGCACAAAATAAAGAAAATAGCATGCAGTGCATTTTCTTAGTCCTATCACATGTTAAGTGTTCCGTGGCCTGGTTGGCAACACTCTTGCCTCACACACAGTGTCTGTGGTTCAATCCCCGGCAAGGGGGACAACAATGGGCATGTTTCCTTACACCTGCTGTCCCTGTTCACCTAGAAAGTAGGTACCTGGGTGTTAGTCGACTGGTGTGGGAGGCATCCTGGGGTACAAGACTGAAGAACCCAAATGGAAATAAGACAGACAGTCTTTGATGACCCATGCCTCTCCTGGGTTATCCTGGGTGACTAACCCTCCAGGGTTAAAAATCCAAACAAAATCTTATCTTAAAGTAGGACAAAAAAACTTCAGATTTACCATCGGGCACAATTTCTCCTAGAGAGCGGTTGATGACAGAAATATCAGTGATGGGTGGAAGATTGTGTGTGGATTTGAGCGTGGCGCCATCACATGAGAAGTCTGCGAGTGGCAGTAGCTTGGATGGCAGTCCTGCCACCACAAAATATTCTGCCACACGGCGCTCTTCCATTCTGAAAGGCAATAAAACCTTTAGTAGAATCCGTATACACTAAATGTTTATTTATTTACTTATTGCAGCATGATACAATGTTTGTACAGAGACGGGTAACATTTAATTGTTCATGCAAAGAGACCATGGTTATGCAGAGCATTTTGGGCAAGTTTAAGCCTAATTTAAGACTATAGTGGCAATAACTAATTGCTTATACGTACAGGCTTATAAACAATGTGTACAGGATATGCATTTTCTTAGGTCTAGCTCTATTGCTCAAGTAATATATGAGATGTAAACATGTTATCAGGCTTTTATATGTATTTGAAAGTAAAAAAAGGCCATGTATCATTTTACAGTAATTTTTGTTTTACAGCAGTAGCTCGAAACCTAACCTGTTGTATGAGCAGGACCCTACAGTAGCTCGGAACCTAACCTGTTGTATGAGCAGGACCCTACAGTAGTTCGGAACCTAACCTGTTGTAAGAGCAGGACCCTACAGTAGCTCGGAACCTAACCTGTTGTAGAGCAGGACAGGGAACCCCGGGGCAAACAGTAGCTCGGAACCTAACCTGTTGTATGAGCAGGACCCTACAGTAGCTCGGAACCTAACCTGTTGTATGAGCAGGACCCTACAGTAGCTCGGAACCTAACCTGTTGTATGAGCAGGACCCTACAGTAGCTCGGAACCTAACCTGTTGTATGAGCAGGACCCTACAGTAGCTCGGAACCTAACCTGTTGTATGAGCAGGACCCTACAGTAGCTCGGAACCTAACCTGTTGTATGAGCAGGGCCATACAGTAGCTCGGAGACGGTCTAACCTGTTGTATGAGCAGGACCCTACAGTAGCTCGGAACCTAACCTGTTGTATGAGCAGGACCCTACAGTAGCTCGGAACCTAACCTGTTGTATGAGCAGGACCCTACAGTAGCTTGGAGCCAAACCTGTTGTATGAGCAGGACCCTACAGTAGCTCGGAACCTAACCTGTTGTATGAGCAGGACCCTACAGTAGCTGACCAAACCTGTTGTATGAGCAGGCCTACAGTAGCTCGGAACCTAACCTGTTGTATGAGCAGGACCCTACAGTAGCTCGGAACCTAACCTGTTGTATGAGCAGGGCCCACGTAGCTCGAACTAACCTGTTGATGGCAGGACCCTACAGTAGCTCGGAACCTAACCTGTTGTATGAGCAGGGCCATACAGTAGCCCGGAACCTAACCTCCTGCTGTATAAGCGGTGCCCGCCTGTATATTAGGATATTAAGGGCATACAAACAACAAATTTAAGCATTACAAGGAGATGGACATTATGCCATAGTAGTTAATCTATCCTTACATATATTATCTCTCGCACTCCTCTATCCTCACAACTCTGTCATCCTTCCACTTAAACACGGCACTCACTCACTTAAACTTTGCTACTCTTAACTAAATCATCTGAAAATATGAGCGAAAATATATACCCCCCAAAAAAATTTTGTTTCTGAAAATCTCATCACAATACAGAGGTCATCTAGCTGGTAATGTGCTTAATTTTAATATCATGTATGTTTCTCCAGTGGAATAAGTCACTTTGTCTGACCTTTTTTTATTAACACATCGGCCATTTCCCACTAAGGCAGGGTGACCCAAAAAAGAAGAAAAACTTTAACCATCATTCACTCCATCACTGTTTTGCCAGAGGTGCACTTACACTACAGTTATAAAACTGCAACATTAACACCCCTCCTTCAGAGTGCCGGCACTGTACTTCCCATCTCCAGGACTCAAGTCCGGCCTGCCGGTTTCCCTGAATCCCTTCATAAATGTTACCTTGCTCACACTCCAACAGCACGTCAAGTCCTAAAAACTACTTGTCTCCATTCGCTCCTAACACACACATGTACACCTGGGTTATAGTGGGTAATTTATAATATGTATGATAATTGTACTTATGTACACCTGTGCCTAAATAAACTTACTTACCTGGGATAACCCCAAAAAAAGTCAAACAACGTGACTTGACTTAATTCCACTGTAGGCCTAATCAACTTAACCTATGAGTAGTATGTACACGAAAATGAAAATGTTTATTTCCTTACAAGGTTTACAATGTGTGGTTTATATATTATAAAATATACTTAGCTACAGGAACGTAAGTACAATTGTCATACATAGTAACACGGTGCCTCGTGGCCTGTTGGCTAAAGTTTTCACTTTACACGGTGAGGGTCTGCATTCGATTCTCTGCACGGGTATAAACATTGGGCGTTTCTTTGCACCAGTTGTCTATGTTCACCCATCAGTAAAATAGGTACCTGGGTGTTAGTCAACTGGTGTGGGTAGCATCCTGGGTGTTAGTGGACTGGTGTGGGTCGCATCCTAGGTGTTAGTGGGCTGGTGTGGGTCGCATCCTGGGTGTTAGTGGGCTGGTGTGGGTCGCATCCTGGGTGTTAGTGGACTGGTGTGGGTCGCATCCTGGGAGTTAGTGGACTGGTGTGGGTCGCATCCTGGGAGTTAGTGGACTGGTGTGGGTCGCATCCTGGGTGTTAGTGGACTGGTGTGGGTGGCATCCTGGGACAAAACTGACCTAATTTGCGGGAAATGCTCAGCATAACAAGGGACTTTCTATATAGTAGTATGTCACTGATGTCAGCTATGGTCTGTATACCTTGTACATGTACTTGTAGAAATAAAGATATTATTATTATTCTTGTTATTATTATTATTATAACATCAGTAAATTATCCACCAGTATAACCAAAAATAAACAAATGTAACTTATTTCCACTGTAGGCCTAGTCAAATTAGCCTAATAATTATGTAAGTTTATTTAGGTACAGGAACACATAAATACAATTATCATACACAGAAACATGTAAGTTAATTACCCAGGATAACCAATAAAAAGGTCAGTCCAAGTATTGCCACTGTAGGCCTAGTCAGGCTAGCCTAACACCTATGTAGGTATATTTAAGTCCAGTTAGACGTAAGTACAATTATCATGGACGGGAACTTACGTGTCCGTGTCCGTGTATAATAACCCTTGAAAAAGGTCAGTTCAGGTGACTTATTACCACTGGGGACCTTGTAACACCTCATTACCCCCTACCACCCCCATACAACCCCTACAGGGTAGGGGTAAAACCCCTCCCCTACCCCACAAACCCCAACACCACCCATAAAACCCCCCATTACACATCCCATCCCAAAAATTCAACCCCAATCACCAATAACCCACCTGTCGAAAAAGTCAATATGATACAAAAACAAACCCCTGGTAGAGCCCTAACAACCCTAAAACCACCCCACCCACCCTAAACCCTACCCTAAGCAACCTCCTGGGGGGGTTACTGACCACCCCAGGTTGGGGAAAATACGGGAAAACCGACCTTAAAGCTTAAAAATCACGGCATAATTGGTGAGAGCGGCGCCAGGTCCGTCACACACACTGATGGGTCGCTTACACTCCAGAACCTTAGTGGTGGGTCGCTTACACTCCAGAACTTTAGTGGTGGGTCGCTTACACTCCAGAACCTCAGTGGTGGGTCGTTTACACTCCAGAACCTCAGTGGTGGGTCGTTTACACTCCAGAACCTTAGTGGTGGGTCGCTTACACTCCAGAACCTCAGTGGTGGGTCGCTTACACTCCAGAACTTTAGTGGTGGGTCGCTTACACTCCAGAACCTCAGTGGTGGGTCGTTTACACTCCAGAACCTCAGTGGTAGGTCGTTTACACTCCAGAACCTTAGTGGTGGGTCGCTTACACTCCAGAACCTCAGTGGTGGGTCGCTTACACTCCAGAGCCTTAGTATTGGGTCGCTTACACTCCAGAACCTCAGTGGTGGGTCGCTTACACTCCAGAACCTGTGGTGGGTCGCTTACACTCCAGAACCTCAGTGGTGGGTCGTTTACACTCCAGAACCTTAGTGGTGGGTCGCTTACACTCTAGAACCTCAGTGGTGGGTCGCTTACACTCCAGAACTTTAGTGGTGGGTCGCTTACACTCCAGAACCTCAGTGGTGGGTCGTTTACACTCCAGAACCTCAGTGGTGGGTCGTTTACACTCCAGAACCTTAGTGGTGGGTCGCTTACACTCCAGAACCTCAGTGGTGGGTCGCTTACACTCCAGAACTTTAGTGGTGGGTCGCTTACACTCCAGAACCTCAGTGGTGGGTCGTTTACACTCCAGAACCTCAGTGGTGGGTCGTTTACACTCCAGAACCTTAGTGGTGGGTCGCTTACACTCCAGAACCTCAGTGGTGGGTCGCTTACACTCCAGAGCCTTAGTATTGGGTCGCTTACACTCCAGAACCTCAGTGGTGGGTCGCTTACACTCCAGAACCTGTGGTGGGTCGCTTACACTCCAGAACCTCAGTGGTGGGTCGCTTACACTCCAGAACCTTAGTGGTGAGTCGCTTACACTCAAGAACCTTAGTGGTGGGTCGCTTACACTCCAGAACCTCAGTGGTGGGTCGCTCACACTGCAGAACCTTAGTGGTGGGTTGCTTACACTCCAGAACCTTAGTAGTGGGTCACTTATACTTCAGAACCTCAGTGGTGGGTCGCTTACACTCTAGAACCTCAGTGGTGGGTCGCTTACACTCCAGAACCTCAGTGGTGGGTCGCTCACACTCCAGAACCTTAGTGGTGGGTTGCTTACACTCCAGAACCTTAGTGGTGGGTCACTTACACTCCAGAACCTCAGTGGTGGGTCGCTTACACTCCAGAACCTTAGTGGTGGGTCGCTTACACTCCAGAACCTTAGTGGTGGGTCGCTTACACTCCAGAACCTTAGTGGTGGGTCGCTTACACTCCAGAACCTCAGTGGTGGGGGTCGCTTACACTCCAGAACCTTAATGGTGGGTCACTTACACTCCAGAACCTTAGTGGTGGGTCGCTTACACTCCAGAACCTCAGTGGTGGGTCGCTTACACTCCAGAACCTCAGTGGTTGGTCGCTTACACTAAAGAACCTCAGTGGTTGGTCGCTTACACTCCAGAGCCTCAGTGGTTAGTCGCTTACACAAAAGAACCTTAGTGGTGGGTCGCTTACACTCCAGAACCTTAGTGGTTAGCCGCTTACACTAAAGAACCTCAGTAGTGGGTCGCTTACACTCCAGAGCCTCACTGGTGGGTTACTTACACTCCAGAACCTCACTTTTGGTGGGTCCCTTACACTCCAGAAACTCAGTGGTTGGTCTCTTACACTCCAGAACCACACTGGTAGTAGGTCGCTTACACTCCAGAACCTCACAGGTGGGTCACTTACACTCAAGAACCTCACTGATGGGTCGTTTACACTTGAGAACGTCACTGATGGGTCGTTTACACATGAGAACCTCACTGATGGGTCGTTTACACTTGAGAACCTCACTGATGGGTCGTTTACACTTGAGAACCTCACTGGTGGTGGGTCGCTTACACTCCAGAACCTCACTGGTGGTGAGTCGCTTACACTCCAGAACCTCAATGGTGGTGAGTCGCTTACACTCCAGAACCTCAGTGGTGGTGAATCGCTTACACTCCAGAACCTCAGTAGTGGGTCGCTTACACTCCAGAACCTCAGTGGTGGGTCGCTTACACTCCAGAACCACTCTGGTAGTGGGTCGCTTACATTCCAGAAAATCACTGGTGGGTCATTTATACTCCAGAACCTCACTGATGGTGGGTCACTTACACTCCAGAATCTCACTGGTGGTGGGTTGCTTATACTCCAGAACCTCACTGGTGGGTCGCTTGTACTCCTGAACCTCACTGATGGTGGGTTGCTTACACTCCAAAACCTCACTGGTAGTGGTTGCTTGCGTTCCAGAACCTCACTGGTGGGTTGCCTACACTCCAGAACCACACTGGCAGTGGGTAGCTTACACTCCAGAACCTCACACTGTTAGTGGGTCACACTCCAGAACCTCAGTGGTGGTGAGTCGCTTACACTCCAGAACCTCAGTGGTGGGTCACTTACACTCCAGAACCTCAGTGGTGGGTCACTTACACTCCAGAACTTCATTGATGGTAGGTCGCTTACACTCCAGAACCTTAGTGGTGGGTCGCTTACATTCCAGAACCACACTGGTAGTGGGGCACTAACTGCAGAACCTCACAGGTGAGTCGCTTACACTCCAGAACCTCACTGGTGGTGGGTCACTTACACTCCAGAACCTCAGTGGTGGGTTGCTTACACTCCAGAACCACTCTGGTAGTGGGTCGCTTACACTCCAGAACCTTACCGGTGGGTCGCTTACACTCCAGAACCTCACCGGTGGGTCGCTTACCCTCCAGAACCTCACTGGTGGTGGGTCGCTTACACTCCAGAACCTCAGTGGTGGGTCGCTTACACTCCAGAACCACTCTGGTAGTGGGTTGCTTACACTCCAGAACCTCACCGGTGGGTCGCTTACACTCCAGAACCTCACCAGTGGGTCGATTACACTCCAGAACCTCACTGGTGGGTTGCTTACACTCCAGAACCTCAGTGGTGGGTCGCTTGCACTCCAGAACCACTCTGGTAGTGGGTCGCTTACACTCCAGAACCTCACTGGTGGGTCGCTTACACTCCAGAACCTCACCGGTGGGTCGCTTACACTCCAGAACCTCACCGGTGGGTCGCTTACACTCCAGAACCTCACTGGTGGGTCGCTTACTCTCCAGAACCTCACTGGTAGTGGGTCTGTGGAATTTTTTTAATATCACTATTGTATTATAGGTATTGTACTAATAGTTATATTTTGTGTACCCAGCAAGTAAACCAAAATATCATACAGTCCACATAACCTTAATTACAAGAGTAGCTGGTTTTAATATTATAATTGTTAATTTAATGTCAGGTCTAGCTTTTTGTGAGTGATGAAGAAGTGGGCATCGAGGGAGTGACAGTTCAGTGACCTACTGTGACTAAGTCCCACTTACCTCACACAAATTACAGCTAATAATTCAGGCAAGGACCTGTAAGCCTCCCGCAGGTGATTTGTTCACATAATAATAATAATAATAATTTTTCACAATATGTACTTACATTGACATTAAAGATATTATCAGATGATTGAACATGTATGTTAGATATACAAGAAATCACTCCTCCCTTTCTGTAGCCATATTCATGAGGCTCTCTTCTTGAACTGTTGTTGTTGTTGTTGTTGATTCGCCGGTACTCTCCTGGCCCGGGTTTTTTCCAGATGGAAGTGTCTGAGACCTATGTCTGCCATGGGAGGAGGTACAAGTACCCCCTCATCGTTGGGATCAACTGTCCCCGCCCTCACGGGGCTCGTAGAGAGAAGCTAGGCCTCTCTGGTCTGCCATCTTCCCCGCCCCAAGGGGGCTAATGGGAATGGCAGTCTTCTGAGCTGCAGGTGTGTAGTGATACCGCTCTTGTGGAGAGCCGCTGCAGGACACAATACGGCACCACCTCAGGGGGCCCCTAACAATAACAACAAACAGTACGGCGATGGCCCAGAATGGCGTGTGGTCTCGCTCTTACACAAATACATTCGTGATGCAGATTACATGGTAAGCTTAAATATGTCGCCAGTAGCTATAGCTTTTCTGAGGACATATGCACCTTACATCACCTGTCCTGCAGCAGCAGTCATTAGATGTATTTTCTTCTGTTGCAGACATGTACCATGGATTTTGTGTTCAATAAAGCCTAGAAATGAGGCCTGTGTTTTTATCACAACAATTTATTGAACACAAATATCCTGGGCTACCTGGCGGCGATTCTGAGCTAGACTACACAGCAAAATGGAGCGTTTACTGAAACCTGAGAGGCTAGACTCTGA
>WNWK01054927.1:0-11407 GCA_009830355.1 Cherax destructor
TTACAAATTTTTAAAAAAAAACCTTAAAAAAAAATAAAAATCAATATTTTTTTTGAATATTTCATATTAATTTCCAAATATACATGGGGAAAAATTAAAAAAACCCGAAAAAAGTGCTAAAATCGTATTTTATTGCATATTTCGCGTTTTTTGAAAACGGTTTTAGTGCTTTTCGGCAAAAAAAATTTTTTTTCTAAAATATGTTTTTACACTTTTAAAAAAGAATTTTTTGCAATTGAAATTTATGGGAAAATTATTCAAAATTTTATGATTTTTTTTGGAAGGGTTTCTTATAGGTATATTTTTTTTAAAAAAAAAATTTTTTTTAAAACCCCCTTTTTAAAAACCTTTTAAAAAATCAAAAAAAGCAATAAAATCAAGTTATATAGCATTTTGAATATTTAAAAATTTTTTACATATTTTTTAAAAAACCCATTAAAAATCTATAAAAAAAAATTTTTTAGAAAATTTTTATATTATTTTCGAAAAATACATGAAAAATTAAAAAACTCAGAAAAATGTTTAAAATCGCATTTTATGGCATATTTCCCCCCCTTTTGGCGGTTTTTATGGTTTCTGACAAAAAATCATTTTTTAAATAAAAAACTTGATTTTTTACACTTTTAAATAAATTTCATTTTTAAATTTAAATTTATGGGGAAAAATAAGCAAAATTTTATGATTTTTTTTAGGAAAACTTACTCATTTTATTTTACTAAAATAATTTTTTCAGAAAATCCTTTTTAAAAACCTTAAAAGTCCAAAAAAAGCAATAAAATCAAAAATTTTTAATTTTTTAAAATTTATTAATTATTTACAAATTTTTTTAAAAAACCCCCCAAAAAACTATAAATATCAAATTTTTTAGAATATTTCCCTATTAAAATTTTAAAATACATGAAACATTAAAAAAAACAGAAAAATGTTTCTAAAATCGATTTTTTTTTATTTCGACGTTTTAAAAAGGGGTTTTTTGGGGGTTTTTAAGGGAAAAATCATTTTTTTGCTAAAATACTTAGATTTTCCACTTTTAAAAGAATTTCATGCAATTGAAATTTTTGGGAAAATTTTCAAAATTTTATGATTTTTTTTAGGAAAATTACTTTAGGTATATTTTATCTAAAAAAAAATTTTTTTTAAAAAACCTTAAAAAAACCTTAAAAAACAAAAAAAGCAATAAAATCAAGTTTTTTAGCATTTTTTTAATATTTATTAATTTTTTTACATATTTTTAAAAATCCCATTAAAAATCTATAAAAAAATATTTTTAAAAAAAATTTTTATTATTTGAAAAAAACATGAAACATTAAAAAGCTCAGAAAAAAGTTTCTAAAAAAACATTTTTTGGGTATTTGACTTTTTGAATTTGATGGTTTTTTACAAAACTCATTTTTTTTTAAAATATTTTAAAACTTTTAAATAAATTTCTACCCCAAATTTTTAAATTTTTGGGAAAAGTAAGCAAAATTTTTTTATTTTCTTTTTGGAAGCTTACTCATAGGTATTTTTATCTAAAAAAAAAGTTTTTAGAAAATCCTTTTTAAAAACCCTTAATCGTCAAAAAAAAAATAAAATAAGTTTTTTTAGCATTTTTTAATTTTATTAATTATTTAAAAATTTTTTAAAAAACCCATTAAAAAAAACTATAAAAAACAATATTTTTAAAATTTTTTTTATTTTTGAAAAATACATGAAACATTAAAAAAAACAGAAAAAAAATTTTTTTAAAAACGATTTTATTTTATATTTCGACGTTTGAGCATTTTTAAAGCTTTTCTGAAAAAAAAATTTTTTTTCTAAAATATTTATTTTCACACTTTTAAAAATTTTTTTTCCCAAATTTAAATTTATGGGGAAAATTTAACCCAAAATTTTTTTATTTTTTTTAGGAAATTACTTTTAGGTATATTTTTTCAAAAAAAGTTTTTTAAAATCCTTAAAATGCCTTAAATCGTCAAAAAACAATAAAAAAAAAATTTATAGCATTTTTTTAATATTTATTAATTTTTTTTCATATTTTTAAAAAAAAACCCTTAAAATCTATAAAAATCAATATTTTTATAAATATTTTATATTATTTTGAAAAATACATGAAACATTTAAAAAAAACAGAAAAAAAATTTTTAAAAACGCATTTATGGGATATTTCGACGTTTTAAAACGGGTTTTATGCTTTTTTGACAAAACTCATTTTTTTTTTAAAAAAATTAGATTTTTACACTTTTAAATAAATTTCTATTTCAATTGAAATTTTTGGGGGAAAAAAAAAAAAATTTTATAATTTTTTTTTTAAATTTTTTTATAGATTATTTTATCTAAAAAAAAAATTTTTCAGAAAAAACCGGGAAAAAAACCTTGACCAAAAAAAGAAAAAAAATTCGTTTTATAGCATTTTTAATATTTTTTTAATTATTTACATATTTTTAAAAAAACCCATTAAAAAAAATAAAAATCAATTTTTTTATGAATATTTAAAAATTTTTTTCGAAAAATACATGGGGAAAAATTAAAAAAAACAAAAAATTTCTAAAATCGTATTTTTGATATTTCGACGTTTTAAAAGGGGTTTTTTTGCTTTTTCAAAAAAATCATTTTTCAGCTAAAATAAATTAATTTTCACCTTTTTTAAAAAAATTTCTACTCAATTGAAATTTTATGGGAAAATTAAGCAAAATTTTTGTTTTTTTTAGGAAAATTACTTATATATATTTTATCTAAAAAAATAGTTTTTCAAAAATCCTTTTTAAAAGCCTTTAAAAAATCAAAAAAAGGGAAAAAAATCAAAAATTTTGCATTTTTGAATATTTATTAATTATTTACATATTTTTAAAAATCCCATTAAAAATCTATAAAAATCAAATTTTTTTTTAGAATATTTCATAATTTTTTTTGAAAAAAACATGAAACATTAAAAACCCAAAAAAATTTTAAAAACGTTTATGGGGGATTTCGACGTTTTTTTAAACGGTTTGATGCTTTTCAAAAACTCATTTTTTAAAAAAAACTTAGATTTTAAAACTTTTTATTCTATTGCAATTGAAAAATTTTTGGGGAAAAAAAAAACAATTGGGTTTTCTTTTTGGAAGCTTTTCTTTTAGGGATATTTTTTTTAAAAAAAAAGTTTTTTAGAAAATCCAAAATCCTTAAAACGTCAAAAAATGAAAAAAAAAGTTTTATAGCATTTTTTTAAAAATTTTTTAAAAATTTTTTTCATATTTTTAAAAAACCATTAAAAATCTATAAAAATAAATTTTTTTAGAATATTTCATATTATTTTCAAAAATACATGGAAAAAATTTAAAAAAAACAGAAAAAAATTTAAAATCCCTTTTTTGGGATATTTCATTTTTGAACGGTTTGAGGTTTTTTTGTAAAACTCATTTTTAGCTAAAATAAAATTTTTCCCCTTTTAAATAGAATTTTACTCAATTAAATTTTTTGGGGGGAAAAAGAAAAAATTTTTTTATTTTTTTTTTTGGGAAAAAAATTTTACAAAATAACAAAAAAAAAGCCTTAAATCGTCAAAAAAAAAATAAAATCAAGTTTATAGCATTTTTGAATATTTATTAATTATTTAAAATTTTTAAAAAACCCCTTAAAAATCTATAAAAAACAATTTTTTTATAGAATATTTCATAATTTTTTTCGAAAAAAATGAAAATTAAAAAAACAAAAAAATTTCTAAAACCTTTTTTAAATTTCGACGTTTTTTAAAACGGTTTATCTTTTCAAAAACTCATTTTTTAAAAATTTGATTTTTAAAATTTTTTAAAATAATAAATTAATATACAATTTTAAAAAATTTAAATTTTTAAATAATATTAAAAATTTATTATTTGAAAATTTACAAAATTCAGTTAAATTTAAATGATTAATATTGATTTTGAAATTTTAATTTTTTTATAAATTTCTAAAATTAAAATTTAATTTTAAAAATTTAATTTTAAATTTTAAAATAAAAATTTAAAATCTTTAATAATTTTAAAAACGTAATATTTTGAATATTTTTATAAAATTTTAATTTTAATTTAAAAATTTAGCAATGAAATTTTGAAAATTACAATTTTATATTTCTTTTAAATTATAAGGTATATTTTATTAAAAAAAGTTTTACATTGAAATCTAAACTTAAATAAAAAATTAATTTTAACTTTTTGAATTTATAATATTAAATTTTTAAAAACCATTAAAAATTATAAATAATATTTTTATAGATATTTTAATTATTTTAAATTTAATAATTAAAACTCAAAAATTGTAAAATCATCATTTGATTTGAGTTTATTTTTCTGAAAAACATTTAACTAAAAATAATTTTCATTTTAAATAAATTCTTGAAATAAATTTATGAAAATAGCAAAATTTTAATTTTTTTAACTTTAATATTTTTATTAAAATTTTTAGAAAATAAAATTTTTATTCTTAAATAATTATTTTAAATTTTGAAATTTAATAATTTAATATTTTTAAAATCATAAAAATTATAATAATAATATTTAAATATTTAAATTTAAAATCTAAAATATAAAATAAACTTTAGAATTTTATAAAAATTTTAAGATATTTGATTTTAAAGTTTAAATTTTAAAATCTATTTTTATAGAATATTAGATTTTAACTTTAAATTTATTATAAATTTAAAAATATTAATTTTAATTTTAAAGTTTACTTAATATTAAAAATAGTTTCAAATTTAATTTATTAAATCATAAATCAAATTTAAATTTTAATATTATTATTATTTACATATTTTTAAAAATCATAAAATCAATATTTTATAGAATATTTATATTATTTTCGAAAATACATGAAACATTAAAACTCAGAAAATGTGCTAAAATCGTATTTTATTGATATTTCGACGTTTTAGACGGTTTGATGCTTTTCTGGCAAACTATTTTAGCTAAATACTTAGATTTTCCACTTTTAAATAAATTTCTGCAATTGAAATTATGGAAAATACAAATTTTATGATTTTCTTAGAAGCTACTATAGGTATATTTTATCTAAAATAGTTTTCAGAAAATCTTGAAAATCCTTAAATCGTCAAAAATGCAATAAATCAAGTTATATTAATTAATTATTTTATTTAAATCCCAAATCTAAAATCAATATTTTAGAATATTTATTTTGAAAATGCTAAACGTAAAATTGCATATTTGATTCGTTGATGCTGAAACTCATTTTTCAATACTGATTACACTTAATAAATTATGAATTAAATTAGAAAAGTAAGAATTTTATGATTTCTTAAAATATTTTCAAAAATCAAACAATCAAAATGAAAATGTTTTATAGATTTAATATTATATATTACATTTTAAAATCATTAAATCTATAAATCATTTTTAGAATATTTCATATTTGAAATACATGAAACATTATGAAAGTAACATTATGCATATTTCACGTTTAGACGGTTTGAGTTCGCAACTCTTTTAGCTAAAATATAATTTCCCATTAAAAATCTATAAAATCAATATTTTATAGAATATTTCATATTATTTTCGAAAATACATGAAACATTAAAAAGCTCAGAAAATGTGTTAAATCGATTTATGCATATTTGACGTTTTAGAGCGTTTGATGCTTTCTGACAAAACTCATTTTAGCTAAAATACTTAGATTTTCACACTTTTAAATAGAATTTCATTGCAATTGAAATTTATGGAAAAGTAAGCAAAATTTTATGATTTTCATAGAAGTTCTCTTATATTATCTAAAAATAGTTTTTCAGAAAATCCTGAAATGCCTTAAATCGTCAAAAATGCAATAAAATCAAGTTTTATAGCATTTTAATATTATTAATTATTTACATATTTTTAAAAATCCCATTAAAAATCTATAAAAATCAATATTTTATAGAATATTTCATATTATTTCGAAAATACATGAAACATTAAAAGCTCAGAAAATGTGTTAAAATCGCATTTTATGCATATTTCGACGTTTAGAGCAGTTTGATGCTTTCTGACAAAACTCATTTTTAGCTAAAATACTTAGATTTTCACACTTTTAAATAGAATTTCTATTGCAATTGAAATTTATGGGAAAATAAGCAAAATTTTATGATTTTCTTTAGGAAGCTTACTATAGGTATATTTTATCTAAAAATAGTTTTTCAGAAAATCCTTGAAAATGCCTTAAATGTCAAAATGCAATAAAATCAAGTTTATAGCATTTTGAATATTTATTAATTATTTACATATTTTTAAAAATCCATTAAAAATCTATAAAATCAATATTTTTATAGAATATTCATATTATTTTCGAAAAATACATGAAACATTAAAAAGCTCAGAAAATGTGCTAAAATCGTATTTTATTGCATATTTCGACGTTTTAGAGGTTTGAGTGCTTTTCTGCAAACTCATTTTTAGCTAAAATACTTAGATTTTCACACTTTTAAATAGAATTTCTATGCAATTGAAATTTAGGGAAAGTTTTTTTTTTTTTTTTTTTTTTTTTTTTTTTTTTTTTTTTTTTTTTTTTTTTTTTTTTTTTTTTTTTTTTTTTTTTTTTTTTTTTTTTTTTTTTTTTTTTTTTTTTTTTTTTTTTTTTTTTTTAGACTACATAGGTATATTTTATCTAAAAATAGTTTTCAGAAAATCTTAAAATCCTTAAATCGTCAAAAATGCAATAAAATCAAGTTTATAGCATTTTTGAATATTTATTAATTATTTACATATTTTTAAAAAATCCCATTAAAAATCTATAAAAATCAATATTTTTATAGAATATTTCATATTATTTTCGAAAAATACATGAAACATTAAAAAGCTCAGAAAAATGTGTTAAAATCGCATTTATGCATATTTCGACGTTTTAGAGCGGTTTGATGCTTTTCTGACAAAACTCATTTTTAGCTAAAATACTTAGATTTTCAAAATTTATGGGAAAATAAGCAAAATTTTATGATTTTCTTTTAGGAAGCTTACTATAGGTATATTTTATCTAAAAAAATAGTTTTCAGAAAATCCTGAAAATGCCTTAAATCGTCAAAAAATGCAATAAAATAAGTTCCTTAATCGTCAAAAAAGCAATAAAAAAGTTTTATAGCATTTTTTAATATTTATTAATTTTTTACATATTTTTAAAATCCATTAAAATCTATAAAAAAACAATATTTTTTTAGAATATTTATATTATTTTCAAAATACATGAAACATTAAAAGCTCAAAAAAAGTGCTAAAATCGCATTTTATGGGATTTTCGACGTTTTAGAGCGGTTTGATGCTTTTCAAAAACTCATTTTTAGCTAAAAAACTTAGATTTTCACACTTTTAAAAAAATTTTATTGCAATTGAAAATTTTTGGGGAAAAATAAGCAAAATTTTATGATTTTCTTTTAGGGCTTACTCTAGATATATTTTATTAAAAAAAAGTTTTTCAGAAAATCCTGAAAATGCCTTTAATCGTAAAAAATGCAAAAAAATATCGTTTTATAGCATTTTTTTTTATTTATTAATTATTTACATATTTTTAAAAAACCCATTAAAAATCTATAAAAATAATATTTTTTTAGAATATTTCATTTTTTTCGAAAATACATGAAACATTAAAAAATCAGAAAAATGTCAAAAAAGCATTTTATGGGAATTCGACGTTTTTGAGCGGGGTGCTTTTCTGAAAACTCATTTTCAGCTAAAATCTTAGATTTTCCCCTTTTAAATAAATTTCTACGTTTAAATTAAGGGAAAATAAGCAAAATTTTATGATTTTCTTTTTGGAAAAATAGTTTTTTAAAAATCCTTGAAAATGCCTTAAATCTCAAAAAATGCAATAAAATCAAGTTTAAGCATTTTTTTAATATTATTTAAATTTTTTAATTTCAAAAAACCCCTTAAAAAACTATAAAAATCAATATTTTTTTAAATATTTCATATTATTTTCGAAAAATACATGAAAATTAAAAAACTGAAAAATGTGCTAAAATCGCATTTTTTTGGCATATTTGCGTTTTGGCGTTTGATGCTTTTCTGGCAAAACTCATTTTTAGCTAAAATACTTAATTTTCACACTTTTAAATAAATTTCTACTCAATTGAAATTTATGGGAAAAAAAAGAAAATTTTTTGATTTTCTTTTAGGAAAATAGTTTTTTTCAAAAAAAATTTTTTAAAAATTAAAAACCTTAATCTCAAAAATGCAATAAAATAGTTTATAGCATTTTTGAATTTTTAAATTTTTTAAATATTTTTAAAAAAACCCCCTTAAAAATCTATAAAAATCAATATTTTTATAGAATATTTCTATTTTTTCGAAAAATACATGAAACATTAAAAAACTCGAAAAATGTTTAAATCATTTTTTGGGATATTTCACGTTTTAGAGCGGTTTTTATGCTTTTCTGGCAAAACTCATTTTTAGTAAAATTTAGATTTTCCCTTTTTAAAAAGAATTTCTATTCTTTAAATTTATGGAAAAAAAGCAAAATTTTATGATTTTCTATTAGAAGCTTACTCTATATATTTTATCTAAAAAAAAGTTTTTAAAAATCAAAATCTTAAAACGTCAAAAAAAAGAAAAATGTTTTATAGCATTTTTTAATATTATTTAAATTTTTTACAATTTTTAAAAAAAACCCATTAAAAATCTATAAAAATCAATATTTTTTATAAAAAAAAAAAAAAAAAAATTTCTGGCAAAACTCATTTTTTAGCTAAAATACTTAGATTTTCACACTTTTAAATAGAATTTTCTGCAATTGAAATTTATGGGAAAATTTAAACAAAATTTTATGATTTTCTTTTAGGAAGCTTACTTATAGGTATATTTTATCTAAAAAATAGTTTTTCAGAAAATCCCTTTAAAATGCCTTAAAACGTCAAAAAAAAGCAATAAAATCAAAGGGTATATAGCATTTTTTAATATTTATTAATTATTTACATATTTTTTAAAAACCATTAAAAATCTATAAAAATCAATATTTTTATAGAGATATTTCAAATTATTTTCGAAAATACATGAAACATTAAAAAGCTCAGAAAAATGTGTTAAAATCGCATTTTTGGCATATTTCGACGTTTTAGAGCGGTTTTTATGCTTTTCTGACAAAACTCATTTTTAGCTAAAATACTTAGATTTTCACACTTTTAAAAGAATTTCTATTGCAATTGAAATTTATGGGAAAAAATAAGCAAAATTTTATTATTTTCTTTTAGGAAGCTTACTCATAAAATATATTTTATCTAAAAAATAGTTTTCAGAAAATCCGTGAAAAACCTTGAATCGTCAAAAATGCAATAAAATATCGTTTTATGCATTTTGAATATTTATTAATTTTTACATATTTTTAAAAAATCTCATTAAAAATCTATAAAAATTAATATTTTTATAGAATATTTCATATTATTTTCGAAAAATACAAAAAAAATTTTAAAAAAGCTCAGAAAAATGTGCTAAAATCGCTTTTTATGGCATTTGACGTTTTGGCATTTGAGTGCTTTTCTGGCAAAACTCATTTTCAGCTAAAATACTTAGATTTTCACACTTTTAAAAAAATTTTTCTACTCAATTGAAATTTATGGGAAAAAAAAGCAAAATTTTATGATTTTTTTTTAGGAAGCTTACTCATAGATTTTTTTTAAAAAAAAAAAAAAAGGTTTTAAAAAATTGAAAATCCTTGAATCAAAAAAAAATGCAATAAAATATCTTTTTATATTTTTTTTTGAATTTTTTTTTTTTAAAATTTTTTTTAAAAAAAACCCCTTTAAAAAATCTATAAAAATCAATATTTTTATAGAATATTTCTATTTTTTCGAAAAATACATAAAATTTTTAAAAAAAGCTCAGAAAAATGTGTTAACACCCATTTTATGGCATATTTCACTTTTAGAGCGGTTTGATGCTTTTCTGGCAAAACTCATTTTTAGTAAAATTTAGATTTTCCCTTTTAAATAAATTTCTATTCTGAAATTTATGGAAAAAAAAAAAAAAATTTTATGATTTTCTATTGGAAGCTTACTCTAGGTATATTTTATCTAAAATATTTTTTCACAAAACCCTTGAAAATCCCTTAAATCGTCAAAAAATGAATAAAATAAAGTTTTATAGCTTTTTTGAATATTGATTAATTATTTACTTTTTTTTAAAAAAAACCCAAATTAAAAAAATCAAAAAAAATAATATTTTTATAGAATATTTCTTTATTTTCAAAAAATACATGAAACTTAAAGGGGGTGGGGCGACCGTTGTCAAGAGATTTGGAAAGGAAGAAAAAAAATTTTTTTGGAAAAAAAAATGTTTTTTACCAAAAAATAGTGCTCTTCTGGCCCCTTTTTGGGGTAATCAGCTTTTTTTATATCATATTTCCTAGTATTTTTTTTTTCCCTTTAAAAGTTTTTTTTGTTCTTGCCTTTATTAATAATACTTTGCCAATTAGTGTTTTTATTTTAGTTTTATCTCTCTTCTTTTTATGATTATTTCATAAAAAAACTCTCATACAACATCTCTGATGCCTCCACAAGTGCAAAAGGGGGGCATGGCCCTAGTGGCCCCTGGGGTCTCAACAAATGCTGATGGGTGCAACTCGCTGAGATTTCCGCCTATCCATAAGTTTCACAGAAAAAAATATTAATAACTCAGAAATAAGTTATTGACATTGTTTGTAATGTTTTGGAAAAAAAATTTTAAAAAGGGTTGTCATGATTTTTTCCCCATTAATGGTAATGGCTCCCACAACCACCCATGAAGGATTTGATATCTTTTTTTGCTTTGTTTTTTTGATTTTTTTTCCCCCAAAAAAATGGAAAAACAAAAAACCCCCCTTAACATTTTTTTTAATGGGTATAAAAACATTTTTTTAAAAAATTGGGTCAACAAAATTTTAACCTTTATCCATCTGTTTAACTGGCATTGTACATCTTCCCAATTTTGTAAAAATTTCTGGTTTGTGACCCCCAAAATTTGGCACATTTTTTTTTTCTATCTAACCTAAAGGCAAAAAAAAAAAAACAAAAACAGTGTATAGGTTTTTTTAAAAAAAGTATAAATCACTGTAAAAAAACATTGAAATTAGACCAAAATAAAGAAAAAAAAGTAATTCCCCCTTTTTTTAAAAAACTCGAAAAAATGTGCTAAAATCGTATTTTATTGCATATTTCATTTTTTTCGGTTTAGTGCTTTTCTGGAAAAATCATTTTCAGCTAAAATCTTAGATTTTCACACTTTTTAAAAAAAATTTCTCAATTGTTTTTGGGAAAATTAAAAAATTTTATGATTTTCTTTTAGGAAGCCCTTTCTTATAGGTATATTTTATCCCAAAAAAATAGTTTTTTAGAAAATCCTTGAAAATCCTTAAAACGTCAAAAAAAAATAAAATCAAGTTATATAGCATTTTTTAATTTTATTAATTATTTAATTTTAAAAAAACCCCCCTTTAAAAAAAAATAAAATAAAAATTTTTT
>WNWK01054928.1:0-11407 GCA_009830355.1 Cherax destructor
ACAGAAAGGGCAGACTGATGTAAATCCCAGCATACGAATATTTTGGGCCGATGGCACAGCTGTCGATGATCGGGAAACAGAGAGCGTTGTTTCCAGTTCTTGAAGGGTAAAAATTTTAAAGGATTCTTTTTAAGAGAAGAAAATCAAAGGGGGGTTTAACTTTTTGGGAGATTTTGAAGAAAGGAAAGAGGGGATAGATGGACCCCCGGGGGAAATGGGGGCGAGATGATTACCAATTTCAATGGCAACGGCAAGAGGGGTGAATCACACCAGCAACCGGGGAAAAACAGGAGCCAGGTCGGGGGAAATTTACCATTTAAATTTTTCCCCACTTTCTTTCCAGACAGCACCATCGGGGGGCCAAGTGACGGGGAAAAAACCCGCCAGAAAATGCGTTTAGCATCACGTATGACACACAAAACCCCCCTCCCCAAAAATCAAGGAGTCTCTCTGTGGTTCTGTTATAAAAAATCTGCCCCATCCCCGCGTGTTTCAAACGCCCCTGCCCAAAAGACAAGCAGGGGACCCCAAAGGCACGACTTCTGAGGATGCTTGCCTGAGGTTTGGGGAATGAATGTGGCCGCTGTGAAGAGGGGGGGACAAAAAAAAGATGAAAAACCCCATCAATGGGGGACAAGGTAGGAACCTCATGAAAGGCAGTAAGATGTGAAAAAAGGGGCCCCTTTTTCCCCGGAAAAACCCCCAAAAAGGGCAATTGGGAGGTGGAGAAAACAGGGGGGACTTTAGGATGAGGGGGAAAAAATGATCACTGTCATGTAAGTCCGGGAGGACAGACCGGGGGTCAAGGACTTTTGGGGGAAGAGCAGATGGAGAGATCGATACGGGGAAAAAGAATGAGTTCGGGGCCCCCAAAATGGGTGGGGTACCCGTATTTAAAAAAAAAAAAGGGGGGAAAATTTTTCAAGAAATGACCCCAAAAAAAACCCAGGGGGGTCACACGGCCCCCCCAGAGAAAATAGTGCCCGTTAAAATCGCCAAGTAATAAAAGGGGGTTTTGGAAAAAAGAAACCAGAAAATCAACATCTGGGATAGACAATCCCCAAAAGGGGGGGGTTTTAAAAAAACAGTGTATCCACTTTTTCCCCAAGGGGGTACGGGCTGGGGGGTAATGTAAGGAAGGGGACATAGAGTTGACGGGGGGAAAACCAGTTTTTTAAGAAGAGCACTTTCGAAAGGGTTTTTCCCTCGGAAAAGGACCCAAAAAATAACAAAACATAGCCTGAAAAGGGCCTGATAACAGTGGTTGAAGGGGTTTTTTAAAAAGACCCCAACGGGAAAAAAAAGGGGGGAAAAAAAAACCCCCAAAAATCCCCCCGGTTCCCCCGGGGCCTCGGATATTCCACTGCAAAAAGCCATGATTTATGGAGAGAAAGTTTTTTAAATGGAAGTGAGGGGTCTATGGGGCTGGGGATGAAAAGTCCACATGGGGGAGGCAGCGGAAGACCCGAATCAGAGGGGGGAGGACGCTTGGAAGGAAGGGGGTTGGGGAGAGAAGGAAGGAAAAGGAACCCAGGTGGAGTAGTGTCCATCATGGTCCTTTTCCTGAAATATATTCTGCAATAGTTCCCCAGTGTCTAAATTAAAGTAAAATGGGGGGCTACTTTGGGGAAATGGGAAGAAAGTGAGCAATCCCCCGGGACCCCTAGACTGTAAAAAAGTAGAGGACGGGAGAGAGAAGGGAAACTGTCAAAAAGGTTGGGGGAGCGGAGGGGGGATGAAAGGTGGTGTATGAGGAGGAGGATGAACCCCACACACGTCAAGAACTAGTCGGAGGAAAAAACCCGGGGAGTAGGGATTTTTAACCTTAAAAAAAAGGGGGGGGCGCTGAGGTTTAGGCAAAGGACGAGGACATGGGCTCAAATTGTGCAGTGAGTAGGGAAAAAGGTTGTGGACAGAGGGAAGCCGGGTGGCCCCTCGGGGCCAAGAACCAAAAAAAGGGGTTTGAGGGGGGTGATTGAGGATGGGCCCCCCCCACAGAGGAAGCCGTGGAAGTTGGGACCCGAAGCGGGGCGTCGTTTCCCAATCCCGGGGAATGGAAAAAATGGGGAAGCCCCCTGAAGGTAGATGAGAGAGGCCTGATAAAAAACCTTTTCCCCCTTTTTTTGAGACAAATTTCCCCTTTTCATTCGGGAAAAAACCGGGGCGGCGAAATACGGGGGGATGCCCCCTCATGACAGTTAAGGAAAGGGGGGAGGTAAGAAAAGGGGAAAGAACTGGCATGGTCGTCAGCACCACAAAACTGGGATTCCCATGGGCCCCCAAATTTTTTTTGGGGGATGACCCGAGCAGTTTCTACACTGCGGGTAAAGGTCCCTTTTTGGGAATTTTGAAACTTGGGGCCCCGCAGGCAGAGGGGGAAGGGGGGGGGGTTTCCTGAAAAACTTAAAAGAAATTATATTATATTATAAAAAATTATATATATATATATATAATATATATACGGGGGCCCCCTGGTTTTCGGGTATCTTTTTTTTTTTCCCCTTTTTTCGTTTTTTTTTTTCGTGGAAAATTGCCCCTGTTTTGGGTGTGTTCCCTCCGCTTGCGGGTGGGAACCCTGTCCAGCCCAGCACATTAAGCCCGCCTCCCCCACATTCTCAGCAGTAAAACATTGTTTCTGGTTGGGGGAAATTACCGGGGTTTTCCCCCAAAATTTTTAACAATCCATTTTTTTGGCCCTTGATTATTGGTAAAAGGGTCAAAATAAGCCACCACGGGGCCCCAAAAATAGCTCCTAGTGCCCCGCCTTTGGGAAAGAAAGTGGGGAACCCAAGAATTAAAGAAAGAAATCGTGGGGGAAAGGGGGAGAGGCAGGGGGAGGGGGGCCCCGTGATGATGGGCGGCAGTGGTGGGGGAGGCAGGGGAGGGGGGGGCAGTGGTGGTGAGAGGCAGGGTGGTGGGGGCAGGGGTGATGGGAGGCAGTGGTGGTGGGGGCAGGTGGGGAGAACCCCGGGGAGAGGCAGTGGTGATGAGAGGCAATGGTGGTGAGGGAAAATGGTGAGGGGGGGCAGTGGTGGTGAGGGCAGTGGTGAGGGGGGGGCAGTGGTGGGGGAGGCAGTGGTGGAGGGGGGTGGTGGTGAGGGGAGTGGTGAGGGGAGTGGTGATGAGAGGAAAAAAATGGTGGGGGGTGGTGATGAGAGGCAATGGTGGGGGAAGGCAGTGGTGGTGAAAAGGCAGGGGTTCTTGTTTGTTGGTTGAGGCAGTGTTTTGGGGCAGTGGTGTGAAAAGGGAGTGGTGGAGGCAGTCTTAATGTAGAGGAGAGGTGAGTAAAAAAAGTTAAAAAGAAAAAACGAGAGAAAATTTTGGGGGGTGTAGAATTTCCCCGGGAGTTTTGTCAACAAACCAATTGTTGTTGTTTTTGCTGTTTTTTACCAGCCAGCCTGGACAGGAATGATTTCTTTTTCCTCCCTTTTTGGGGACGGGGAAAAAAACGGTGGTAGGGGCGTTTTAACAGTGGTGGTGGGGAGGGGTGGTGGTGGGGAGGCAGTGGTGGGGGAGGCAGTGGTGGTGAGAGGCAGTGGTGGTGAGAGGCGGGGGGTGGTGAGAGGCAGGGGGGGAGAGGCAGTGGGGGTGAGGATGGGGGGGTGGTGGGAGGCAGTGGTGATGGGGTCAGTGGTAGTGAGGGGGCAGTGGTGATGAGGGGCAGTGGTGGTGAGAGGCAGTGGTGGTGAGGGCAGTGGTGAAAACAAGTGGTGGTGAAGGCAGTGGTGGGGGGGAGAGGGGAGTGGGGGTGAGGGGAGTGGTGGTGAGAGGCAGGGGGGAGAGGCAGTGGTGGTGAGAGGCAGTGGTGGAAAAAGGCAGTCTTAATGTAGGTGAGAGGTGAGAAAAAAAAAATTAAATAAAAAACGAGAGAAAGGGGGAGTGTAAATTTTTTTATTTTTTTCAACAAACCAGTTGTTTTTGTTCTTTGCTGTTTTGTTACCAGCCAGCCTGGACAGGAATGATTTCTGTTCACCCCTTTAAGTGACGGGGAAAAAAGTGATCTAATGCATTAAAAAAACAAACTCCGTTTTCTTTTAAAAAATTTTCGGGTGAAAGAATGGGGAAAATTTTTTTCATAGCTGGCCCCCGGGATGCCCGCCACCACTTTTTTTTGAACATATTTTATTCATTCTAGAGTGTATATCACATTTTATGTTATTTATATTGTTTATTATTCTTTTTAGATAATTTGGGTAGAAAATTGTAGAGCTAAAAATTAGTGTCAAATTGAAGCATTTTGTCCTGCCTCCCAACAATATACCTTTTTCCCCTTCCCCTCTCCAAAAAAATTTCCCTACACCAACAAGAGTCGCCAATAAAAGTAAGTGTGATGTTAAATGTTCATTTTACATGTTTTTTTGTGCTTTTTTTTTATTTTTTTCTTTTCTGTATGTAAATCTATTTTAATCTAAAAAAAAATTTTTTTTGTTAATCCCCCCGGTTCGAAACTGGTTTAAAATTAATTTTTTCCTTATTTTTATGGGGAAAATGGCCCCGCCGTGTGTTTCATTTTTTGTGCCCCCTCGGGAAAGGGGTTAAAAGAAAAGGGACCCCTGTATTTTATAAAATATATATATAATATAAAAATTTTACCCTCGACTTTGATAAAAAACTGTCAGAGAGGGAAAACTTAAAAACGAAACAATCTTTTAAAAAATCTTTTTTCCCCTAAGAAATAATGGAAATAAATTTAATCCGTCCAAAATTTAAAAGTAGTTAAATAAAAAATTTTTTAGAACTTTTTGACATTAAAAAAACCTTTTAATAAAGGGTAACTAAATACACATGCAAATATTGTACAATAACATGTCACCATTTTTTTGAAGAGTTTTTGGGGTGTGTGGGGGGGCGGGGGGGGGAGGAGGGAGAAGGTGGAGTAGTATCTGGGGTTTGGGAAAGGGGGGAACCCCCTTCCTTAACACTCGGTACCAAGCCCCCTTTTAAATTTTTGGGCCTTTTTTTTTGAATGCCTTTTGGGGCCAGTTTTAGGGGTCACTGGCCCCCTTTTAACAAAAATTTTAAACCAGGGGCCTGTGTTGGGGATTTTTTTAAAAATCCCGGGGAATGGGACACCACAGTGTCATTGTACAGGTTGCCCCGGTTTTCAACAGCAGGGTTTAAAGGGGATATTCATCCATAAATCTTGCACCTTTTTCCCCATTACAAATGCCCTTTTAACCTTGAAAAAAGGACATTTTTTCCCTTTTTGTTCCACCTCCCCTCCTCCCTTAAACCCCCTTGTCCTGACCACTGGTCACTTGTTCCAGTTGCTTTTAAAACCCTTTCAGATCTTCGGGGGTTGCCTTCCTTGTGCTCCTCCCCCCAACTGTTCCACATCCTCACCACTCACCTCTAACCCCAAAGACTTGCCCAATTCCACAATTTCTTCCAAAAGGCTCGGGGGTTTGGGGCCACCCCAAAAAACCTTAAAACCCTCTCAAAAGGCACAGTCGGGAAATTTTCCCCCGGCAGAGTTAAAAATCCTGGTAGTCCCCCCCCCCAACCTTTAAACCATAAGGTGTACACAATGCAGCATATGGAAATTTTTTTTCCAAAAAATTCCTTGGGTTTTTTTCATTTTCGGGCACATCAAAGCACTTTTGAAACATTGCTTTTGGATAGATTTTAAAATTGGGGAAAGACCTGCTGGTCCATGGGCTGGAGGGAGGGGTATTTTGGGGGCAAGAACTTCACTTTTTTGAATTTAAACCCCTCCCACAATTTTCTCTACCAAGTTTGGGGGGTGACAAGGGCTTTTTCCCTTATCAGGAGGCACTTAAGTGGCAAAATTTTTCCCAAAAGATATTTCTTTTTCACTGGGGCCAAACACACCATTGAACCAAAAATAAAAAAAAAGTCCTTTGGACCCTTTTTCCTTTTTTACCTCCACATCACACACAAAAATTTGACTTGCTGACACCGCATCTGCCAAACACTGGGGTTTTTAAAAAAAACACTAGTAAAAAGGCCCCCCTTTCAATCACCACTGGCATTGGGAAAAAAATCAAAATTGCCTGTTTTTTAGGGGGGTTGGGCCCCGGGTGCCTTTTCCTCCTAGTAAGTGGGGGCCCGTTTTGGGATTTTCTTCCCCAACAGGCCTGTTTCCCCCCCAAAATTTAAAACTTGTTGGGGAGGAAATTTTCCCCTAGGTACTCCCTGGGGAAATTAGGCACATATTTTTTCAACCCCTTTTGTCACAACTGGCCCCCACCATGCCTCCAACACTATGTATCCCTCCTTTTAAAATTTTTTTAAAACCCGCCTCTGCTTTTAAAGTTTCCCCCCTTCACTGTTCAGGTATTTTTTAAAAAAGGTCTCATTCAACTGCCTTTTTTCAATTTTTTTTCCCCCCGGAAAAAATATCTCCCCCTAACTGCTCCGTTGATCCACACCAACAACAACCTTTCCCCTTTTCCAGCACCCCTTTGGTCTGTGTTTTTTTATCACAGATGCACCTTTGCAACAACAGCTTCCCTTTTTTTTTCGAATATTTTTATCCCCCCAAAGGTAGCGATGGTAAATAGGGTTTCCCATTCAGCCTGGCCAGTCACTGATACGCACTCCCTTTCATATTTTTCCCCTTATCTCCTTCTTCCTTCTATCAACATATATTTCTGTTTCTTTGCCACAGGCCAAGCCTAGGATCTTTCCCCTTGGGGCCCCTGGTGGGGTTTTTTTTGCAGTTGCAAGCACTAAAAAAAGGGGGAAAATGACAATATACTGGTATGAATGCGTGGGGTGTGGGTGGGTGGTCGCCCGCTTTAAACAAAGCACTGACCCCCCCGGAAAAGGGGCCAGCGGGGGCCCAAAACCCGGCAGGCCGTAAATGGAAAAAAAACCCCAACATGGATGTCGATTCAAATTTCTTACGAAAAAAGGATTAAATAACGTAAGATGATAACATCGTAAGTCGAGGACCCAATTATAAATTTATACAGGGGCCCCCAGTTTCAAAAAAAATTCCTCCGGGTTTTTCCCCTGCCATTACCGAACAATTTTAAATTTCCCTTAAGGAAAAATTTCACGTGGTTTGTCTATTTCAGACCCCAAAAATACACTTCCACAAGAACTTACAAAATTTTTTACTTACATAATTTTGGTTTCCGGGATTTCCTTTTCCGGGGTCCACTTATATATATATATATATATAACAGTGGTACCAACGATATTAAGTCAAAGGGCATATTTAAGGCTTAAAAAAATGTTAGACGAATCTATTTTCCCCATAAGAAATAATGGAAATAAATTTAATCCGTCCAAGACTTTAAAAAAGTTAAAAAAAAATATTTTTAGAACTTTTTGACATTAAATAATAAAAAATTTAATAAAGAATACCTAAATACAATTAAATATTGAACAATATGTCCTTACATTTATTGAAGAGTTGTTGATGTGTGGAGACGGGGAGGACGGGAGGAGGGAAGGTGGGGTGTATGCTAGTTTTTGGGAAAAGGATCCCCTTCCATTAACACTGCAGGTACCAAGTGCTTTTCGGGGTTACCCCTTTTTTTTTGAATGCCACTAGGCCAGCAGAGTCACTGGACCTTTTCCCAAATTTGTCCAGGAGCTCTTGTCTGGCGTTCTTTAACACATCCCGAAATGACACACCACTGTGTCATTCCAGGTTCCACAGCCTCAACAGCATGGTTAGGGTATTTCATCCATAAATGCTTGCACTCACTCCATTTGGCAAGATCTGACTAATCCTTGAAGAAGGCACTTCTTCCATTTTTTTTCCACCCCTCCTCCTCTGAACCATTGTCTGACCACGGTCTCTTTTTTCAGTTGCTGTTTAAACTCTTGCAGATCTTCAGTGGTTAGGTCCCCCCTTTCCCTCCACCAACTGTTCCACATCCCCACCCTCCCTCTCCCCAAAGACCTTGCCCTTCCACAATTTCTTCCCAACAGGCTCAGGCTCAGGCTCATGCCCCGGGTTCAGGCTCACCCCCAAAAACCCTTTTAAAATCCCTCCCAGGAAACAGTCTGGCCCTTTTTAGGAGAGTTCAAACCTGGTAGTCCCCCTCCCAACCTTACCTATAAGGTGTACACAATAAACATATGAAATTTTTTTCCCAAAAATTTTCTTGGGTTAAAACTTGTCTGTGGTCACATCAAAAACTTTTGAAACATTGCTTTGGTATAGAGTTTTTAAAGTTGGAAATGACCTGGGTCCATGGGCTGGAGGAAGGAGTGGTAAAGGGCAAGAACTTCACTTTGATAATTTAAACCCCCTCCAAATTTTTTCTCCGGTTTGAGGGATGACAAGACATTGTCCATTATCAGGGGCACTTAAGTGGCAAATTATTGTCCAATAGATATTTCCACACGGGGCCAAACACGCCATTGGCCAATCTAAGAAAATGTCCTTTGTGACCCATGCCTTTTTTTTAGACCTCCACTCACACACAAGTTAGACTTGCTGACACCGCATCTGCCACACACTGGGATTTAAAGAACTAGTAAAGGCTTCCTTTCAATCACCACTGGCATTAAAAGCATCAAATTTAATGTCTTTTGGGCTTATGTCCCCGGCTGTGCCTTTTCCTCCCCGATGTTTTAGGTCCTGTTGGGCATTTTTTCCAAAACAGGCCTGTTTCATCACCCAAAAAACCTTTGGGGGAGGGTTTTCAGCCTCTAGGTACTCCTGGAATTCCCGGCACAAATTTTTTAGCCACACTTTGTCCCTGGCTGCCTCACCATTCCAACACTAAGTTGCCCTTTCGATTCTAAATTTGTAAAACCAGCCCTGCTGGCCTTTTTAAATTTTCCTCACTTCATCACTCGTTCAGGCATTTTCTTAAGGAATCCAAAATCAACTGTTCTTTTCCATTTTTGCCTCCAAAAATTTTCTCCCCGCTAACTGTTTCCTTTTACCCCACCAACAACAACCCTTTCCACATTTTCAAACACTTGTGGTCTGGTTTTGATCACACGAACCTTTTTTAACAACAGCTTCCTTGATTTTACTTGAATTTTTCCGCCACAATGGAAACGATTAGAAAAGGGTTTACCATACAACCTGGCCCCGCTTCACTGATACGCACTCCACTTTCTTTTTTATTATTCTCCTTCGTTCTATCGCATATTTTCTGTTCCCTCTTTGCCACAGGCCACCACTAGAGCTTTCCTTTGGAAATGGTAACTTATTTAATTCAAAAACAAAACAGTGGAATAATGACAATATACTGGTATGAATGCGTGGGTGTGGGTGGGTGGTGTCCGGGTTGTCAAAGCACTGACGCTTCCCCGGAGTGTGCGTCAGCTGGGCGCCAAACCCCGACACGACGGTACGAATGTCTTAGGCCAAGCAAACATCGTAAGTCACAGTCAAATTTCACGTTATAAATATAGTTTTTCGAAAATAACGTAAATGGGTAACATGTAAGTCGGGTACCACTGTATATATAATATATATAATATATATATATTATATATATATAATATATATATATATAACATATATATATATATATCAAAAAAATTGTCCAGAGAGCTGAGGAGGGGTTGTTGAGATGGTTTGGACAAGAAAAGGGAAAGGAAAGAGACAGAGGACCCCGAGTGTATAAATCTGTAGTGGGGGGGAAGGCGGGGTAGGGTCGGCCCAGGAAAGGTTGGAGGGGGGTAAAGGAAGTTTTTGTGCGAGGGGGTTGGACTTCCAGCAAGCATGTGTGAGCGTATTTGATAGGGTGAATGGAGGCATATGGTTTTTAATACTTGACTGTTGGGGTGAGCAAGGTAACATTTATGAAGGGATTCAGGGAAACCGGCAGGCCGGACTTGAGTTCTGGAGATGGGAAATACAGTGCCGGGACTCTGAAGGAGGGGGGTTAATGTTGCAGTTTTTTTAACTGTATTAAAGCCCCTTCTGGCAAGACAGTGATGGAGTGAATGATGATGAAAGTTTTTCTTTTTGCCACCCTGCCTTGGTGGAATCGGCCATGTGTTAATAAAAAAAAAAAAAAAATATACAGTGGACCCCGACCATGGTCCCCAAATCACCCTTTTTTTAAGTTTATTTTTTTTTGCTTTTGTAAGTGTAATTTTGGGGTCTAAAGGACTAGTCTATTTTACAACATTTCTTAAGGAGATAAATTTGTTTGGGAATGGCACTTGAACAGCATTCTGGGCTGAAAAAAAATGAATGGTACCACTTTTTATATAATTTGGGCCCCCCGGGTTTAATAGGGAAAAAGTGCAAAAATTTTTTAAGTATAATTTTGTAAGTTCTTTGGAAGTGTATTTTTTGGGGGGCTGAAATAGACTAACCTAAAATTAAATTTTTTTCCCTTTGGGAATTTTAAAATTTTTTTTGGGGTTTGGGATTTTTCAGACTTCAGGGGGTGAAATTTTTTAAAAAAACTCGGGGTCCCTGTATGTTTTTTATATATATATATATATATATATATATATATATAAAATACGGGGGTTTTTGGAACTTTCAAATTTTTCATTCAGAATGATGCTCAAGTGTCATTACCAAACGAATTTATCTCCAAAAAAGTTGGAAAAAAGAAAAAGGGGGTTTTAACCCCCCAAAAAATTTAAAAACAAAAGCTTTAAAAAAAAAAACTTACATCGGGGGAGTTTGGGGACCTGTAATTTTGGGGGGCCCCTGTTTTATACAGTGGGCCCCCGGTTAACAAAAACCCCGGGGGAAAAAAGGAAAATTTTTTAAGTATAATTTTGAATTCTTGTGGAAGTGTATTTTGGGGGGCTGAAAATAGACAACCCCACGTGAAATTTTTTTCCCTTAAAGGGGGGAAATTCGTTGGTTGCAAAAAACTTTAAGTGAAGTTTTTTTAAACTCGGGGGGCCCCTGAAAAAAATAATATATATATATATATATATATATATATATATATATATATATATATATATATATATATATATATACATGTTTTATATAATAAACGGGGGCCCCGGGGTTCGATTTTTTTGGGTTGAAAAAAGCTGTTCTGCCCTTCCCGAATTTATCCCCATAAGGGGAAAAATGTAAAATAGACTAGTCCTTTTACACCCCCAAAAAAAAAACTTACAAAAGCATTTAAAAAAAAAAAACTTATATAAAAGGGGGGGTTTTGGGGGGCCCTGGGGTTTTTTGGTCCCCCTGTATATATATAAAACAGTGGTCCCCCGGTTTTAAAAAATTTTTGTTCAGAATGCTGTTCAAGTGCCTTTTAAAAAAGAATTTATCCCCTTAAGAAATGATGTAAAATAGACTAGTCGTTTAGCCCCCCAAAAAATACACTTACAAAAACTTTTAAAAAAAAAAACTTACAAAAAAAGGGGGTGTTTTTGGGGCCATTAAAAAACCCGGGGGACCACTGTATATTGGGGAGTTGGGGGAATTTTTGACATGTATTTCCCCGGGGTTATCTTTTTTGTTTTACTCCCCATTGTATTTTGT